>VZTL01019725.1:30748-116383 GCA_013400535.1 Scopus umbretta | reverse complement strand
AGCACCTGCGGGCTGCCCCGCCGCTAGGCCCAAGCCTTCCCCCCCACGCCCCGGGGCGTGGAGGGAGAGGGGGCCGCGTCCGTGCAGTGCGGGCTGGGGGGCATTGTGTCCTGTCTGCAGGCGTGAGGGGCAGAGGGGCCGGCAGCCTCCCTGGGACCCCCCCACTAAAGCCTCCCGGGTCAGGCCGGTTCGTGGCTGTAACTGGGGACGTGGCTCGGAGGGGGGAGCCCCGGCGGCGGCACCGAGCTCCCTGTCACAGGCAGTGGTGGCTCCTCCGCAGGCACTCGCTGCGGCAGGACCAAAAACTGTGTTCGGTTTTGGGCCCCTCACGACAAGAAGGACGCTGAGGGGCTGGAGCGTGTCTAGAGAAGGGCAACGAAGCCGGGGAAGGGCCTGGAGAACAAGTCCTGTGAGGAGCGGCTGAGGGAGCTGGGGTTGTTCAGCCTGGAGAGGAGGAGGCTGAGGGGAGCCCTGATCGCTCTCTGCAACTCCCTGACAGGAGGGTGCAGTGAGGGGGTGTTGGTCTCTCCTCCCAAGTAACCAGCGATAGGATGAGAGGTAATGGCCTCCAGTTGCACCAGGGGAGGTTTAGATTGGATATTAGGAAAAATTTCTTTCCTGAAAGAGCGTTGAGGCATTGGCACAGGCTGCCCAGGGAGGTGGTGGAGTCCCTGTCCCTGGAGGCATTCAAAAAATGTGTGGATGTGACACTCCAGGACATGCTTTAGTAGACATGGTGTTTTGGGTTGATGGTTGGCCTAGATGATCTCAGAGATCTTTTCCAACCTTAATAATTCTATGATTCTATGACCAGAAATGGAGCTGGGCACTGGGCAGCCGTGGTGGAGGCCTGGCAGTAACCATGCTCCAGCCCATGCTGTGCTGGAACGGGGAGGGGAACGGGGATTCATCTCAGGCAATGAAGCTGGGACTTGAGGTCCAAAGAGCTGCTGGCACCAGCGCTGCCGGGCCAGGTGTTCCGTTGGACGCTATGGGACTGTCACGACACGCCGCTCAAGGTCCGTGCGGGAGCTCTGGGGCTGTCTTCCCCTTCCCAGTCTGAGCCCCTCATTCTGCCCCACCAGGGCTAGACCAGCTGCCTCCAGGGGCATTGCAAGCCGCCTGCTGTCGATGCTGTTACTTGAGGTCTAGGGTGGGGCTAATTTTGTATCTTCACACCCTAGGTAAACCACAGCGGTGGCTAACCTGATAAGTGATGTTAGGTTTAAAAGGCGCAGGCCCTGCTCCCGCTGCAGTTGCTCAGGGAGCAGTGCAGAGCTCAGATGATGCCCCTCGTTAATGCCGATGTTGCCACAATTAGGATTTGGCCCATCCTTCCCCAAAACGTGGAACCCCAGGCCAGTGCACCAGGACAGCAGAGTCTGGGCAGAGCTGTGGGCTTGGAGCTGCAAAAGATGCACGTGGAGAGCATCAAGGTTTGCATTTGACTCCAAATGCTCACGCATGACGTTACCCCACAGAGAGCTCCGGGAGGTTTCCCACAGGAGACCCCACGGGCATGCAGACCCTGCTCACACCCGTGCTGGTGCAGGGGCGGGATGGTGGGAGCGGCAGAGAGCTGCTCTTTCCCAGCGCTTCCGTGAGCTCTCCTTGTGATCTTGCTGCAGGAGTTTATTTTTAGTCGGCGGCGCCACGATGCGCATCAACTGCTGACTTAGGCAAGCTCCAGCCCTCGGTCGGCCGCTCCGGGAGGACGAGACAGATCCAGGCGCATCCAGGCTTGGCGGCAGATCAAAGGCAGGTGCTGACACTGTTTCCCACTGTTCCCTCCTCAGTTCGCCTTGCCTGTGGCAATGAACGTATAGCTTTTTGCTGCCTGGGAACTCGGCTCTCGGGAGCAAAATCAACGCTCCGGTGAGCTGCTTTAAGGAGGGACGATGCAGCCCCGGAGTCGGTGAAAAGCGACGACACTGTCACCGGTGGGGATGCGGCCCCATGTCTCCTGGGGGCTGTGCACAAGATGAGAGCCCTTGCGACAAGGCTGTGGCACGGAGACAGGTGGAGGTGGCCCTTTTCCTCCCTGCCTAGGTGTGGCACGTACCTGTCCTGACGCCTGATCAGGGATGAGATTGAGCTAACGAAGCTGACGAGGGAGGGTGCCATCTCCCATCAGTGCATTTCCACCTAGCCCATTTCCTTCCCGGCAGAGACCCGGTGTTTGGCACCCTCCCCGTTCTTGCTCTGCCTGCGGATCACATGGAGCAATGAGCAGCTTTACCAGGGTGACCCCGGGAGGCTGCAGCGATTCGTACCATGGCCCCCACGCGCCTCGATGAAAGCCGGAGCCCTGGCCCCCAGTGCAGTACGTTGGGAACATCTCCCTCCCACCGGAAAACCTGTGCAGAGTGGAGGCATCCTGTGTCCAAGTGGACTGGCCAGGATGGCACAGGGCCGGGCAGGGCTCCCAAACCTGCACGGGGACCACACGGGGCTGTAAGGGCCACGCTGCTGCTCAGGACCACGCTCCTGCGTCCCAGCGCAGTGAGGAGGAGGAGGAGAGGTGCTGACTTTGACCTGCAGCCCCTGCAGGGCCAGGGCCACCACGGCCACCACCACGAGGGTTGCAGCCACCCGTGCCCTCCCCGTGCGTCAGCAAGGCTGCGTGGGACTGGGGCGCGGGGCCACCCAGTCACCCTCATGGGCACACAGAGCCGCTTTGTCCCCGGGCAGCCGCGCGGCTCCACTGGCACCTGCGGAAACGGCCTCTCTCGCAGTCGGGCACCATGAAAAATAATTGTAAAAAAGAAACACTGTAAAAACTATGGGCAGGGGGAAGAGCTGCGTGAGCAAACGCTGAAAGCCACGTGAGTAGGAAATAGATTGTTATCTCCCTAACGAACTGCAGTTAATCAGCGTGAGCAACTGTGAAGCAGGGTTTGATGCAGGGCTTGCTACCAGTGCCTGTTTCCAGAGGGGACCCACATGTGACTGGGGACTCTGTGCCCTGCACAATAAAGACCCTGAAGTCACAGGTGAACGGGACTGTATTTAAACAGAAGTGCTTGGAAAAACTAACCCTGATGTTGGTGTGGGGACTCTTGCAGTCCAAGGACAAAGACCTAAACAAAGCCCAGAGCACCGTTACCTTCCTATATAAGCACTTAATTAATCATAAGGAGGTGCTGGTTCTCCCAAAAGATACCCCTGTGCCAGCCCTGCCACCCAGAGGGGAGTTCATCGGCTGTGGCCAATTCACCAGCATCTGTGTCCCTCTTGGCCCTCCACAGACCAACCCGAAATCCACTTGGTGGAGCTTCTTTCCACCGGTGGTTTCCGATTTCTTTTAATGGGCTCTTTTCTACGGTGGGAATCAAAACCCTGCACTGCCAAGGAGGGAGGTCTGGTGCCTGCAGGACCACAGATGTGCGGGGAAGGAGGTCTGCGGGCCAGCGACTCCAAAAGCTTTATAGCATTTTGGTTTCTGCTAACATCTACATGACTCCAGTGACTAACAAGCACCTTCAGGGAATGCACGTGTTAGTTAAGGACACCCCGGCCTTTCTGTGGGGGCGGCGAGAAGGCACCGCTCGGTCTGCCGAGGCTTCCCTGGCAGCCGCCGTTGCGGGGCCACGCACCCAGGGCGCAGCGGGCGATGCAGAAGGGTTGCTGGCAGAAACCGAGGGGGAACTGCAGCCCTGGACCACGCGCTCCAGACCCACCGCTGGGTTTTTGGTTTTTTTTTTAGGCAGGGTGAAAACCAGAGTCTGGGGAGCCAGACCAGGTCCCACACCTGGGTAGCCCAGAGGAGATGGCCCCGCTGCCTTCTCCCCAGCATTCGGCTGTCTGAGCCTCCTGGCATGTCGTGGCTGCAGCCCTTCCCTGAAGAAAACGGGAGCATCTCTCCCTTATATATAGTCACCTATAGGCTCTGTGCTGAGCCTTGTCTCCATCCAGAGACGGCCGTGTTGACTGTGTCCGCTCAGAGGGACGTGCTGGGCCCCGCAGTTCCCTACTGGGCTCTGCTATTCTGCTGGGCTAGTTGGTGGGCTCTGTGGCCATGGTGTCCGCATCCGGAGACGGCAGCACGCCGCTGTTCCCACCGTTGCTCACGTTTTCCTTGCTCTTGTCCCTCGTGGGGTCACTGCCTTTATCCTCCACTTTCTGCTTGAGTTTGAGGGAGGAATCTCTCCGGGAGAGGAGGGGTTGGTAGCCAGCGAAGCCTCCTCCGCTCACATTTGTACGCTTGTCTGGGGACAGACAGAAAAAGGGGATTGTTTACCTGAGGTCCACAACTGACCTTTCAGCTAAGGAAAAGGGGTGCAGGGTCTCTCGTTGCCAGAGGCGTTGGGGTATCTTTTCTGAAAGATGTGGGTCCCTCCAGATCCTGGTTGCCCGCCAAAGAGGGGAAGATGGGTGGGAGACTGGGCTCGTGCCCCAGCGTGGGCATGCTCAGGAGGGTGTGATGGCCGGTCTCCTACCTCCTGGCCCGATGGGGTGCATCAGTCTGTTCATCTGGACGTTCCAGTGCTTGACGTTGGTGCTGGCCTGTCGCAGCTTCCGCTGGGCCGCCTGGGAGGGGACGGATGAGAGGGATGAGCCGGCCACCTGACAGCCCCGACCCAGGACCGCGGGCAGGAGTTTCCCTTCCCTGAGTAAGCCTGGACTGGAGGTTCCCTCTGGGATGGAGACCCAGCTCACCCTCCTCTAGGTCTTCTGCTCCTCCTCCAATCCTTCCCACTCCCAACACTCCCACTGTTGACATTGCTCTGGACACCAGCGCTGTCCCCCCAGGGCAGGACATGCTTGTCCCATCTCAGCCACTGCATCGCCCCCTGCCTGCACGTGGCACAGCTCAGAAAACCCCCGAGGCCATACCGGCTTGGTCCCCAAAGCTGCTGGGTCTTCCCCAGTGTAGAGGTGACTCAGTGAGCACTGGGAAGTCCCCTGGGGCTCGCAGCATGAAGGGATGTGGCACCGATGCAACGCTCACCATGACATCTTGGTCCACCCGCTGCCTGTTCACTCTCACTTCTTCCAGCTGCTTCTGTGCCTCTTCCAGACACTTGTTCTTGTTCTCCATCTCCTGCTTAAGGACTTGCTTCTCTCTCTGAGTTTTGATGATATATTCCTCTTGCTCCTCCTTCAGCTTCATCAGCTGCTTCAGTTTCTCCTCTTCCTCAGCCAGTAGCCTATCAACAAAGAGAAAGAGGTGAGGATGTCCCTCTGGACTTCATCCACCAGCTTCGCCCAGCACACTCCAGTACCCCAGGGAGCATTGCATTGCCCTGGGGAAATATGTCCCCACGCCCAGCCGCTGTTCCGGGGAATGGGGCTGGTCGAGGAGGAACGGGATGCCCTGGTCTTACCTGGCCTGCGCGTATCTCACGGACTCCTCGTCCTGCCGCGCTTTCACCTCCTGCTGCAGGGCCTCCTGGAGCCGCTCCTGCATGTCCTCCAGCTCCAGGATGCGCTTGCGCTGACGCTCTGCCTCTGCCTCCTTCAGGACCATCTCTGCCTGCATGGAGGCGCGAGCCTGCGGCAAGGAGAGGAGCCATCAGCGTGGGTGGCTGGCAGAGCCACTGCCACCGTCCCCAGGGCCGCCTGGCCCCCACGCCCCTGGGCAGATGGGGCCAGACGTCTCCTACACCAGCGAGAGCCCACGGAGAGAGCTCCAAGGCAAGGCTGTTTCCCCACTCAAGGAGACACACTGTGTTGTTCGGAGCCAGCACTGGCTGGAAGGTCAGAAATGGGCTCCCTGGCTGTCCCGGCAGTAGCACTCGCCTCTCACCTGCCCCCCAGCTTCATACGCCCTGGGGCAGGTTGTCCTCATCTCCTGCTCCTCGGGTATCTCATGCACAGTGGTGCTGACTCCTCCGTCCCTTGTCCCCGGGTCACACATAGCCCCCAGGAGCCCAGAGGTGATGGGTGGCAGCAGCATTGTTGCACGAGGGGGACGTGCTCCTAAAAGCTCCTCCAAACCCCCTGGGCTGCCGCGGGCAAGGGAAGAGGAAGGAAGCGGCCACCCCATGAGTGACGCAGCCCCGTGGCAGGACATGCCGTGAGCGTGAACCCACCTGCTCAGCCTCCTGCAGCTGGATCTCCAGAGTCCTCTGCATCTCCTCGTGCTGCTGCCTCCGCCGCTGCTCCTCCTCCTGCAGGAGTATCTCTGCCTGCCGCTGGGCCTCCTTGAGCAGCTCCAGTTCCTGTAGCTTCCGCTCCTTCTCCTCCTGGAGCTGCTTGAGCCGCTGCGTCTCCTCTTCTTTGGCTGCCTTGCGTTGCTCCCGTTGCTCCCGCTGCTCCCGTCGCTTCTGCTTCAGGTCTTTGTGCAGGGATTTCTTGCCCTCAGCCTGCAGCCGGATGGCCATCTGGATGGCTGGGGAGGGAAGGGGACGGTCAGTGGGGACACGGTGGGGGGAACAGGGATGCTGGGGAGGGGGCACAGGGTGGGCACAGACCTAACGTCCATTCCTGGCGTTGCCGGGTGTCAGAGGCGCTCATCTCGTAGGTACGGGAGGAGGTCTTCACGCAGAACATGCACCTCTTCCCATCCCGGTCGGGCAGCACCTGCGGGGAGAGGGGCGCAGGATGGCATTACCCCCCTGTACCCCACCTTATCCCCACTTTCTTTGGCCATAGGACTGGGTTTCCCATGCTTATAGATGTGAAATTGTGTATTCCTGGATTCCACTTCCCAGGGTCTGAAGGGGGTCTCCTGCGTCTCCTGTCCCCCAGCTGAGCATGGCCCAGGCCGTACCTCCACGCAGCAGTGCTTGTCCAATGCGATGCTCCCCTTTTTCTCCTTCCGTTCCTCGCTCATGTAGTAGGACAGGACACTGGGCTTCAGCGTGAACCACCGCTCTGACCAGTTCCTCCTCAGCTGGCCCTTCTTCCAGAGGTAGCCCTGCGCCCGAGAGACACTGGGATCAAAAATGGGGTGGGGACAGGATGGGATTTGTGCCCCAGGACATGTGGGCTCCTTGCCTGTTTGAGCACATCCTTGATGACCTCCTGGTACACCTCCTCCACGGCCATGCTCACAGCCTCCTGCTCGATGCCTCGCAGGAACCGCCCCGAGTTCACCATGTCCAGGAACTGCCAGACCGTCAGCCCCCCCTGCCCCTGCGGCTCCTGGGAGAGGTAGTCATCCAGCTCGCAGGAGTTCAGCTCCACGTTCATGGCTGTGCAGATCTTCTTCAGCAGGTATTCCACCTGCAGGGACAGGGAGCTCAGTGATGGGGAGAAGTGAGAGCCGTCCCCATCCCACCGGCCTATTGTGGAGAGCCCAAGACCACATCTCTTTCCAGCCTGGAGATGCAGGACCATTATCCCAGAGGTATCACCCCTTGCATGGTTGATGGTCATGGTCAAGGTGTTCCAGGCAGCAGGCAGGCTCAGGAGGTTGATGTTGGGTTAGACCTTGACCACTACTGGGAGGTTTTTCCTTTTAACCACAAGGCTGAGACGTTTTTGACTTGTTTGTCTGCAGAGTGACAAAACTCTGCGGAAGTCAAGTGCCTGAAGGAGAACAGACCAATGCTGCTGTCCCTGACACCCAGCCGCAAGGCAGGTGTCTCACACCACAGCCCTGACCTCAGTGCTGTTCTGGTTTCCAGCTGACATTGTGAAAACACTGGGGAGAAGCAGGAGGAGAGGTCCCTACGGAGGAGATGAGCGTTGTTGGAAACTGTAAATAAATTGCTTTAGAAAGAGCTAAAATTGTTGAAAATAACAGGCTGTTGGGAAGACTTCTTTCAGCTCAGGTTTTGCAGCCGGCTCTCCTCTACCCACGATCGAGGGACCAAGGAGGGTGGGTGACTGCAGAGCGTCACGCAGAAAGGTAAAACAGCAGAGTCTCCGCACCTGGCTGGATTTTTTTTTTATTATTTTTTTTTTTTAAACACCCTCTAGCGTGGAGCAGGGCAAGAATTCAATGTAGGATTTTTTTTGTTTGGGTTTGGTTCCCCCCCTCCAAGCTCAGCCCTGTAAGCAGAAAGATGATTCAGTTTTTCACGGTCTGGGGAACAGGAAACACCTCTCCCAGAGAGCAGGAAGTGCGGTTGCCCTCCTACATCTGCGCAGCACTGCGTTTCTTGTCTTCTTTTGCTGTCCCCCCGCCTTTTTTTTTTTTTTTTTTTGCTTTTCTGCTGATCTCGGGAGGTTGATGGTGGAGAAGCAGATGGCAGCCGCGCCTGCCCAGCTAAGCTCCTCCTGGCAAGGCCGCTCTTGGCTTCTGAGCTTGTCCCTCCTCCCCAGATCTGCCCACCTTCTCCTTGGGGTTAGATCTGGCCCCCAGAGAAGGGAGAACCTTCCCCTCCGAATGCCAGGTGGAATTTTGAGATTTGGAGATTACTGCCAGCAGCTTTGCAGGGCAGCCAGGGCAACCTCACTCTTAACTCTCCGGACACTGGGTAGGGTGTGAGCGTCTGGTGGCAGCGGGCATGGAGAGAGACAACTGGGTCAGCTCTGCCACTGCCGTCGTGGTGGCACGGGCTGAGAGCAGCATGAGGGACAGAGTCCCTTCCAGCCTGACAGCAATGTCATGTGGAGTAACCTCCCATTGCACCAGACTTTAAGGGTTTCTTGTCATCTTCTCTTTCTCTCCCATGAAAATCAGGAGGAGTCCTCCAACACCGCGCTCAACTCAACCCTTGGGTGAGATGGAAGGGCTTTAGGCAAGGGACCAGCCCCAGCAGGAGCTGAGCTGCGGATGCCCCTTGCCTGGGGCTCTGAGAACTGGCACGTTCATTTCACAGCAGACAAAATTGCTTATTGGTGTTGGCTTGGGCCATGGAAGAGCACTATGGACCAGCCCACACCTTATCCTTCAAGACATCTATGCTTGAGAGGCTTCAGCATTTTGGAGGTCTCCTCCCGGCTGCTCCTCGGTCACCCCCCTCTCCCTGGGCAGCAGGGGTGGCTGTGGGCATAGTGGGGGTGCCCAGGCCAGACAGCCCCCTCCTCCCTCCCCTGCCCTGCTCTTTCGCACACCCTGAAGCACCACGTCTTTCAGGATGTGGTGGGACATGCCAGGAAGCGATAGCAGGATGCGTCACCCCCAAACGGAGCTCTGCCGGCATGCAGAGCCCTGGGAGGATGGGGATGGGGGGAAGAGGCAAGTCCTACCTCATCTGGCACCATGACAAGAGGGTATTTGTCTTCAGACAGAAAGTTGAAGAGACACCAGAGCTTGAAGGCATCTTGGTGGGATACAATGCTATTCCCATTCCGGTCGGGCTTGTAATTCTTCTTTGCGGTCAGGGTCCAGCAGAGCTCGTCAAAGTTTTCTTTGACAAAAGCACCTTCCTCCACCTGCGGGCAGGAGCCAGGTGGGTGAGAGTGGTGCTGCAGGGCTACGGAGGGAGTTTCTGGGGAGGAAGCCGTGGAGGGAGGGTGGGCAGAAACCCTCACACCTGAAATCTGTCCCTGACAGTGAAGAAGCATGGGGTGACTGATACAGGGGACCCACAGCTGGAGTGTAAGTGGGCACTGGCCCACAATGCCAGAGTACGTGTTCCCAGCACAGGTCCCCTTATGCATGCAAGCGAGGCACCCCGGCCGGTAGAGAAGATGCTACAGGACCACTGCAGCACCCAGGCACCACGGCATGGCCGTGGTGGCTCAGCCATGTCCTGCCAGGCTTTGGAGCACCACCAGGAACCCCACGGCAAATCCCACCTCCCCAACACCTCCATGGCTTTGAGTTGCTCTTGTTATCCCATTTGACCATAAAGAGGAACTGAGGCTCAGCTACGGGAAGTGATGGGCCATGGGCAGCAGCAGTGGAAGCAGCAATGATGCCTCCGTCAACCTCAGCCCCACTGCCTGTCCACAAGCTTCTGGCAACCTGGCATCACAAGCTGCTTCGCGTGGCAATTTTGGTGCGGCACCGGTGAACTGTGATGGGGACCAAAGCAGCCTGGCCGCAACTGGCCGCTCCATTCAAGCTGTATGAGCCACGTGCCACTGGCACGGGGACAAACCGCAGCCTGCAGCGGCAGAGCCAGAGAAGAACCCTTGGGTGGCAGAAAGCTGAAAGCCCCTCTTACTAGGGAAATCCACTTCCCCTTCTCAGGCCACCTCTGGGATTCTATTAGCCATAGCGAAAACAGAAGAGGAGGGTTTAAAGATCATCTCCCAAAGTAACACACGGGAAACTGGGAGGACTTTGGCCACTCTGTGATGGGGAGATGGGGCTGGGCTGACACTGGGCAGCTGCCTGCCCCGGGCAGAGGGAGCTGGGGAAGGCTCTGCCTTCACTCGCTGCAGACCAGGTCCCCACAGCTGAGATCAGCATCCCTGGACCAGGCTGGGCAGCTCCTGACCAGCTCAGGGCAAGACAAGGACTGGCACAGAGACCGGCACAGAGCACCGCGCGCTGGCGGGAGGCACCGCTCAGCTCCGGGGAAGCGGCAGGGGAGGGAAGGGTTACTGCACCCAGCTCCAGGCCCCCCCTTCTTTTGAGCACACAGTGGAAGAAAGTTCTCAGTCATTTTTCCTCTCCTCGCATGCCTGGAGGAAACGAGCACCCAGCCGCAAAGTCTCACTGCACCAAACAAAGGTGCCTTTGAGCTGCGCAGCAAAAGGGGAGAAAGCCCCTGCCCACCCCAACCTCAGCTCCAGCCCCAGCACCTCATCCTCCACCCTCTCCTGCTCTTTGCCAAATGAGGTCACACCTCGAATTTGAACAGGGCGGAGAGGAAAGAGGGGCTGATTTCTCTCTCTAAGCCCTTTAGGAAACGTGGGCAGAGATGCACCTCTACCCAGAGCCTTGATGGAAAGGGCTGGCTTCATCCTTGCCAAGGAGACATTGAGAATTAAACATTTGTCACTCGTTCTGCCATTCACCCGAGTGCTCCCCAACTCTCTGTATCTGTTTTCCACCCATCAAGGCATGGGATCTCCGAGAGCAGAGGGGATCGGAGCCATGGGGCTCCCAGGAGCAGACCAGGCACCGTGGTGTCCCCACCTGAGACGCAGCAGGGCAGCGGGGATGGCCAAGGGGCTCACCTTATCCAGGATGTACTTGTTGAGGTACGGCATGTAGCCCTGGCTGGACACCGGCCCGTCATCGTCATCACGGAAATGCTCTTCCAGCGCCACGGGATCGTGGGGGATGCACAGCACTGTGTAGAGGTTGTGAGACAGCACCTGACCGAGCAGGAGGGACGGGGAGAGGGTGAGCAACCTCCAAGCCTGCCCCAGCACATCTCCACTGTGCCACCCACCCACCCGGGGACCGTGTCCTGCCCAGCATCACCTCCCTGCAGCCACAGCATCGAGGCGTGGTTTGGGTTTGGCAGAGGGACAGGGGAGCATTCCCAAACATAAACCTCATAGAATCATTTAGAAACAGGAGAAAAACGAAGATTTTACACATTTGTTTCTTTTCTTTCTTGGCACCTGGGGAACTTTTAAAAAAAAAAAAAAAAAAGTAGGGGGCTGTTTCAAATGTTACAGAGCAAACAGGACCTGGTTTGATCTGGAGAAGATAAGCCACCCCAAGCCATGCTGTTTGGCAGCTGCCCTTAGCGACTTTTTGAAAACATAACTAACGAGGGCGCCCAGCCTGACAGCGGTTGCTTTCTGCCAGTGGGGCACAGAAAGACGCAAAGATGAAAATAAAAAAAGATTTATAAGTAACTAAGAAAAGGTTTTGTCTGGAATGGAAGCAGACAAGGGTGATCGGGAGACACACCATGTCTAGAAGCAGTCTGCGAACGTCCCCAACCAGTCTATTTTTGTTCAAATCCCCCAAAACAAAGCATGTTTCGAAGCTCCTGAATTTCCCACGTGCTAGAAAGCCCACGCCACTGCTGGGCCAGCAGCTAGAGCCCGGAGCAAGGCTGCCCATGACCACCACCAGCATCTCCATCTCATGATGCCGGAGGTGGTTTTCTCCTTGTCTTTATCTCCTAGCAAGCAGGAGACGGTTAAACGAGCGTCCCAAACTGATGCCGTCCCATTGCAGCAGGGTTTGCAGATGCAGCTTGCCAAGGTTTCAAGAGAGGGGCCGGAGGAGATGGTGTGCAGCACCCCTGCTCCTCTCCGTGCAGGCCCGGAAATTTCCTTCCAGCGGGAGCGGAGCCACTGGAGGCCATGCCAGCTGCTGCAGCTGGAGACGGTTCTTGCTCAACCAGATTTTCTTTCTCTTTTTCACCCTCTGGACCAGTGTTATCACCAGGACTCCACCCGTCGCTCAAACACCGAGCGGGCTGTAGCCCTGAGCGCTGCTGCTACGGCTGCACCGTTCGGGGTTTGGCGCAGCCCCAGGGTCTGCTCAGGGGTGGAGAGGGATGGAAAAACCCTGGGCATCCTCCGGGATGGCTAGCGAATCCATCAGGATGGATTGAAAGTTTGGGAATCGCGTTCTGTCCTCTCTTTCCAATGTGGGGCCTCATCCCCATCCCTCACACCTGCTCTCACAGCACCCCAAAAAGTCCTTGGAGGTCTTTCACGTGCCCCCGGCCATGGCTGGCACCCTGAGCACCTCCATCGGCCCTGGCACGCCGCGAACCACAGCCCCTCCGCTCACTGGAGCAGTCACCTACAAAATGAAAGTGGGGCAAGGTGGGGAGGAAAGCCCCGGCCAGGCTGATGGTGGGGTACGTGGGGGCCGGGGCTGCCCCAACCCCACGGAGACAGGAGAGGGGAAACCTCCCCTGGTCTCTGAAACCAGGGATAGGAGGGAAAAATAATGCAGGGGAAGGGAAGGGATGCTCTGAGAGCGGTTTGGTGAAGCAAACTTTCCCCTGCGGTGTGCAGGAGATGGCTGGGGTGGGCTGGCAGAGGTCTGCCCAACACCCCCGAGCATCCCAAATCCCTCTGAGAACCAGCTCCGATGCTGCTCTCCACCCTCTTCCCCTGCTCTCCTGCCCCGCATCACCCCCCGCTCCCACCGCTCCGCAGCCGCAGTCGATGCCAGCCGGAGCTGGGGGTGGAATATTTAATGTGGCTGGAGAATGGCAGCCCCTCTTCTTCTCCCCCGTGGGAGATGCCGGGGGCGATGCCAGGGCTGCGGATGACCTTTCAGGCCGGAGCCTGGCTGAAACACAAACCCCTCTGACCCCGATGGGCAGGAGCAGTGGGACTGGGGCTCCTGCACCACGCAGGGAGCGTTACTGCTGCCTCAGTTTCTCCACGTGCAAGCAGACCAGCCCTGCTGAGAAAATCAAAGGCTCCCTGGAGCTGGGGGTGCCAGGAGTCCTGTCCCAGGGGACCCCAGTGCTGGGAGTCTTTGCCAGCAGCAAGGGCCCCTTCAGCTGCCCATTTTCTGCAGCGGGGAGGATGCGAGCGGGGACTGCTGCCTCGCCACCCCATCAGCCAGGACTCTTTGGCTCAAGCCCAGCCCCGGGACCATCGGCTCCCGGCCTCGGGGAAGGCTTTCCCTGTTGCTTGCACAGATGAGCGGCTCTCAGACCTCTTACTGACCAAAGTGGGACCCACCAGCCAGCGCCAAGAGCCTTTTGTGCCTGCAACAAGCAGAGGAGCTTTCAGTCCAAGCCGGGCACCTTCCTCCTGCCCCCTGTGCTAACCCAGCCCCCGAAGGCACCAGTTATACCCAGAGACCCACACGTTTATGGGCTCTTTCTCCAAAAGTGAGCAAGAGCCACCTCCTTTGCCATTTGCACCCCGAGCTTGCAACCCCACGCAGCAGTTGGGGGATCCCCGTGGCCCCCAACGTGCATTTAAACCACTCGCCTGGCCTCCTGCCTCCTCCTCTCCCCTCCCCAGGGGCTTTGCTGTAGCGGCCAGCCTCAGGAGACCAAGCTCCGCTCAGCAAACCACTCCTCTCCCTCTGCAACAGGGACAGGAGCAGAGCAGAGGTGACAACAAGCACCAGGACAGTGCTCGGTGGCTCCCACCTACTTGCTGCAGCCGGGCACAGCCACCCCAAAGGGCTCAGCTCTGCCCCGCCTGCGGGAGCAGCCCGCATCCCAGCCAGCACCCGGAGAGGTGGGGAGTATCTGCTCCAGCTCTGCCAGGGAGGATACGATGGCACGGAGAGGGTAGAAGCTCATCCAAGAGCGGGGCTGGCGCGTGCCCACGCTGGGAACAGAACTACCCAACATCTCTCGACACGGAGCACTCAACCGCAAGACTGTCTTTCCTTCCTGTGCAGATACACACCTACACTCACATATATATAAGCACACGCTTGCTTGCATAGGAGTGTCCATGCAAAGAACTGCTGAACCCGACGGCTTCCCACAGCTTTGCCATCACGCTTTGAAATGCTGCTAAATTTACTTATGCGACTGGCTGGAGAGAGGTCGGAGGAGTTAAGCACCCAGCTCCCGCCGGCGTGCTGCTCGTCTACCAGCAAAATCCCACCCCAGCTCCTGGGGCTGGGTTTTTTGTTTTTCTGTAGGTGCAAATGCTGTGAACACTAGCATTTCTCCAGCCCTTGTTCAAGACCCTTCTTGCAGCAACACGCCTGGGTGAGGGAGCAGAGCGCAGCCTGGCTCGCACAACCCGGGAGGAATTTGGAGAGGGCACGGCCACCGCGGCTTTAACACGTTATTGCTCAAACCTGTGAGACCCTGGATTTCTGCTGCACTGAGCCTACGAGCAGAAACGCCGCTGTTGGCTTGTGTAGGCTGGGGCAAACCCGAGCCAGTGTTTGGCAGCAACAGGCGATGGAAATGAGCTCGCCCCGGCCTCGAGGCGGGTGGAAAATTATCCAGAGTTGAGCTTCGTTGTGCAACGACGCAGCCCGACCCACCGCCGTCCCATCTTGGTGCTGAAGGCGGGTGGAAAAATAGCGAGGGGCGAATCTCCCCTCCCTTCTGAAATGCCACCCTGGGCAAAGCCACTGGGGAGACGCCGTCCCCAGCATTCCTGCAGCCCCTGCGCGAGGGTTTGCAGCTCCCCCAGCCTCCCTGCACTAACTCTCTAGGAAATTGCCGTTAAAATTAGGGTCTCTGTGGCCTCAGCGTCATTGCCAGTGATAAAGATCTTGCAAGACAAGCACTGCACGTGTTCACGCCGGCGCTTTCAGGGCCAGCAGCGCGCCTGGGCTGGGCCTCTGGTCCCAAATGCTGTGAGGGGAGCAATCCCCTAATTCTTGGGGATTAGCAAGGGGAATTAGGCTCTGGCCTACTTTGGGATTTTCCTTAATTCCTTCAGATATTTCTGCAGTTTTAAGTAGGCGAGCCTGGCTCACAGGGCACATGTGCAGCGAGTTTCTGGGGAGCAGCCGAAGGCTGTCAGCTGCAGCGGCTGAGCAGGAGGAGCCCAGCTCCCACTGCTTCTCCTCCAGACCACTGCAAACAAAATTCTTGAATTTGGGGCAAAATACGCCCCCCTCGCCAAGCCCAGCGCCGTCCTGCAGTCTGTCCCAGGGGAAGCCCGATGAAGTAGAGGGAATAGAGGAAAAGAGGTTTCTTTGCAGCGTTTCACAACTCAGCTGCCAAGTCCTGATGCAATGTCTCCCCGTGTTTTGCATGTTTCTAGCTCAGGTCTTTCCTCTGCGTCGCAGCCCCCTGCTCCAACCGGCATTTCCAACCCCAGCCCTGGCCTGAGAACTACAGCGGGACATTTACATGGCAACAACAAAAAAAAGAATCCTATCGTTTGCAAAGGGGGAGGAAAAAAAAAAATCAATAGTTATTGTCAAAGCCAAGGTGCAACCTGGCGGATTTGACCAGACCGTCCCAGAGGCAGACAAAAAGGTTTTTAAAGCCACGATGGTTTTGATGAAGGGCTGAACACAGGAGCCCTCTGCACAGCTTCTAAGGGAGCGGGGGAGAGGGGAAATCAGAGATTTTTTTTAAAAAAGCACTGTGTTATTTCTGGCTAGACCACTGAGGAGTTTTAGTTTAAAAATGGTCTGCCTCTACCTACAAACCCGCTGGCTGAACAGGAAGCAGAAATGCGGGTGCTCTGGCAAGCAAGAAAATTGATAAACAGAGTTTGGGCTGTTAGTTGGGCATAAAAAGCATAAGAAACTGAAAACAACTAACAATCAGATTTCTCCTCTTTTCACCTAGAAATACATTTGAGCACTCCCCCCACCTTTCTTTCTTTTTTTTTTTTTTTAAGGGAGACAAGGCAGAGACAGAGAACTTCACCAAACCCAGCATGGAGGCAACAGCAAGGTCTTATTCATCTTCACATTTATCAGTTCCCCCACGGAAGCCCAGGAGGGAGGCAAAGCATCCCTGGACCCGCTCTGCGCCTCGCAGCCCACCCGCCAGCCCCACGGCGGGGCCGTCCCAGCCCACCCCACCCCACGGACTCACTTTGAGCTGGGATTTGGAGACCTTGCCGCTCTTCTCCACATCCAGGGCGGTGAAGGCGTACCAGATGGACTTCAGCAGCTCCGTTCGCAGGTCCATGGCTACAGGCGGCGATGGCAGAGGCGGCTCTGTCGAGGCTGAGGATCCGGTTCCAGGAAACCGCCTGCCTCGACAGCCTTGGGCGGCCGGGGATGCGCGAAGCAGGAGCGCCATCTGCTTGGGCGCGCCCCGGAGAAGCCCACGGGCCACATCTCGGCCCCACGGTCCCCTTGGGCTGCAGGTCTTTCCCTCCCGCAATGGACGGATTCCCCCAGGCCCAGGGAAGCACAATCCGGGGCTTACTTATGGAGCATAAATGGGACAGGGATCCGTAACCCTTTGCTAGCTCAGCCTAGAGATCAAAGGCTTTCTCGGCATTCGTGTTCTGCGGGGAGAAATCCCCTCCCTGACTCAAACAGCAGCTTCCTCTGCTGGGGTTTAAACGAAGAGCTTCCCCTCTCGGCTGTGCCTTTTGGAAAGGTTCCAGCCCTGCTTGTTTTGGGATCCGTCGCACTGAGGAAGGCGAGCGGAGATCTAACCCCCGCCGCAGCCCTCCCCAGGTTGTGCCCGTTCCTTGCCTGCAGAAACCTCTTCCTCTGCAAACTCCTCGCTTATATCCAAAAAAATAAAACACAGGATTGCTGGGAGCCTGCTCTGGTGTTAAGTTTACAGTTGGACTCGATGATCTTAAGGTCTTTTCCAACGTAAATGATCCTGTGGTGCTCTCTGCTGCTGGCTTCATCCACAAACTGCGCAGCGGAGGGGCCGAGGTTACTCCTGGTGGGATAGGAAGCCAGCCCAGATCTCTCCCCCCAGCTCAGAAGGTCATAAGGATGCGTTCACAGACACATCGTCTTGTATTGACACAATTCCCTTAAATTTAGGCTTGCAGGAGTCCTTGGAAGAGCCAAGGCCTGATCCGAGATTCAGGAGACAGCTCTCAGCCCCTTTAAGACACACACCGAGAGCTCAGAGGCTACAACTTACTTGCTCACGTCCCTCCTCAGCGCTGTTTTGGGACAATCACTGCACTTTCAGTCAATTCAACCAATCTCCTGAATTTCTTTAATCCTTGCATCTGCAAACGGTAACGCCCATCCCACCCTCTGCCAGCCACCAGCCCCAAGGACTGAAAGAGAGAAAGGTGCCTTTTTTTAAAAAGAAAATTTTTAATTTTATTTCAGCTCAGAATTTTACATCCAAGTCTCAGTCAGCCCCCAACAAGTGCTGGTTGGTTTCGGCGGAGGGAGCGCTTTGCTCTGCTCTGCAGCGCCGAGGCTGCCAAGGAAGCTTGCTCGAGAGCGGAGTGTGATAAAGAGATGGGAGAATTACTGTCGGAGCCAGCCCGGGCGCTTGCTCCAGCATCAGGAACTGGACGCCGCTCCAGCCACTGAGCCCAGGACAGCCTGGGCTTGCTTTGATGGGGCTTATTGCTTCTGTGCATACGCTGCCCGTGTGACCCTTACCTGGAGGGGTGGGCAGGAAGGGGAAGCTTTTGTGGACCGTTCCTAGAGGGAGAGGGTAGGAAGTGCCTCTCCAAAAATATTTTGTACTCCCAGAGATTGCTGAAATCTCTGTGGCTCCACCTCTGCTGCAGAACACTGGCAGGTCTGGGAAATCTTAGCCATGAAGAAATAAATACTAGAAGACATGACCTGCCATCTCCTCCAGACAGAGGGAGTCAGCGCCCAAGGCAAGGAGCAGGAAAGTTCCTGCTCAGCGCCCAGGAAAACAGCAGAGCCTCCAGGAGAAGGCAGCAGCCAAGTATCTTTGACATCCCTCCGTGGCGAGGAGAGCCCTGGGAACAGGGTCGCTCCCGTAGCTCAGCCCTCACCGCCTGCACGGTGCGCACGCCGGCCGCTGGTCTCAGACACCTTCCCTCGCTCGTGTACCGCACGTCCGCGCGCCAGCTGGCCCGGCTCCTGCAGCTCCCGACGCCCCCGCGGAGAACAGGCTCGGGCTGCCTGCTCTCCCTGCCCGGGAGGCTCTGCAGGGTCTCAGCATCCATTCTCAGACACGGCTGCGTCAAGTGTTACAGGTTCATGCTGAATTGCTGCTGCGGCCATGCTGATGGCTTCCTCCAGGCTCTGCTGCTCTTCTAACTAGTGGAGGAGAGGCAGAGAGGTAACACTGTCCCCCCAAAACGTGGGCTCAGGAGGCACGGGCTCGCTCGGAGCAGCCCCCAGCAGGACAGAGGTACGAGGGATTGGCAGTGGGTGACACAGGGAGAAAGCGGCGGGGCAGAGAGAGACACAGCTACGCCAGGGAAAGGCTGTTTACAGATCTGCAGTCCGAGGAGCACATCCCTGCTCTCTATACACAGGGCCTCTGGGAATTGAGGAGCGAGCACCCTGGGCAAGAAGAGATGCGGCAGAGGAAGAGGGTAAGCGCCGAAGCCAGTGGGTGGGGGAAGGAAGGGGAACGCGGCGGGAGCTGCGCGGTACCTGCACTGCGATGTGGGTGCCGCTGGCGGTAGCCAGCAATGCCACCTGCTGATGGCCGAGGGCCGTGACGGTTGATTCTTCAGCCATGACTGCCCCAGACGTGACTATGGTAACCTAGGAAAAGTTACGACAAAAACCAACCATGTTTTAAAAGAAAACGCAATTCTCTTCTAGCAGGCTGTTTCTCTGCAGGGAAAAGGGAAGGTCCCAGCGTTGTCTGTACCGGCTGTGTCGCGGTGCCGTCCGTGTTGGCCACAGTCACGGCGTGCGTGTCACCGCCCGCCAGCTCCTCCTCGGGCACGGCGAGGGCACCGCTCTGCGTCACCACACCGATTGCGCTGCCCAGGGCCTGCAGGTCTTCCTGCGACAAACTGACCTGGGCGGGATAACAGCAGATGCTCTCAGCCGGGATGACTTCTCAGGAAGCCTTACGCAACTGCTGAGTTTAGCAACACAAAGGTCTCGGTAAGCACGAAATATTCTCTCCTCCTCTGCGTGCAAGACCTAGGGCACAGAGAACGCCAAGGACTTTGCCCAGGGTCGTGGACAGAATCGATGGAGAACTCTCAGACCTCAGGGCTCCAGCGCTCCCCCTTCTACCACACCTCCCCTTCCCGTTCAGCATCTTCTCTCCGGGCTTTGAAGGGACAGCTTGTGCACTGCTGCACCAGGGAGCATCTCAGACCAAGAGGAAACAAGCGTTACTCGTGGCAGCTGTTTCCTTTGCCCCATGCCACAGAAGGGAGTTTTTCCCAGTCAGCACACGGGCAGCTGGTGGAGGGAAGTACAAGAAAAGCACTGCCATAAACAAATGATGAAAAAAATAATCTCCAGATCCAGCCTGTGTCAGCAGAGTTTGGGAGCTGCCTCTCGACAGCTGTCTGGGAGGCGAGGGCTGCCAGGCGCTGCACGCAAGCCTGGGCAAACGCCTGCAAGACCCCGTCCAGCAGGAAGGCGAGCTGGGGACCAGAGGCCCCTTCTTCATCCTCCACACCAAGACTGCAGCAGGGGTAAGGCTGTAAGAGGGAGCCCTCACGACAGACAGAGCCCAGGAAGCCCCAGGGCCTGTTTTATGCTGAACAAAGTCATAAAAAGAGAACACCAAGGCTGGGCAGAGGCAGAATCTTACTCAGTTAACTGCTGTCCCCCACGTGCTGGAGGCTGTCAGTGTCCATACCTGCTCTGTCCCATCCTGAGAGATAAGCGAGACCTGCGTAGGCATACCATCATCATCTTCCTCTTCCTCTTCATCCTCCTCCATCTCTGACAGGAAAGCAATATGCTGGCTCTTCAAGGGGGAGCCTCTGTCAGCAGCAGCAGCTGAGTCAGGGAAGGGGAAGAGCAAAAGGGGTGAGAGAAGCACTAATCAGAGCATGAAAGCAGAGGCCTGACCGCGGGACCTGCCCGTGGCTTGAAGGCCCAGCACAGAAGAGCACCAGACCACGATGACAACAGCCCAGTGTCGGCCTGGGAAGAAGGGTCTTTACCTCTCCCAGTACTACAGAATGGGCAGGAATCCCTTCCCAACCCGTGACATACAGCGAGGACCGTGGGGAGCCCTTTTCTCTCCCAGAGAAACAGATCTGGGTTTGATGGGGGAAGCAGGAGGCCACCGCAGAGACGTGGGTCTAAGGAGAGGGGAGCGGCTGCCGGCTCTTGCTGTCATCTCTCTCCCCATCGCCGTGCGGCCTGATCCAAGCCCGCCGCAGGTGATGGCAGAGTGGTTGCTCCCCCTCCAGCTGCTGCTGTTCGTAGAGGGCCTGTTCGCTCTCCTCCGTGGCCTCCAGCTCGCCGTGGCTGCTGCGCTTGTGCATGGCCAGCGTGGAGGTCTGGCGGTAGGTCTTCCCACAGCTATTGCAGGTGTAGGGCTTGCAGTGCGTGTGGACCACGTGGTGCTTGTAGAGGCTGGAGTACTCTGTGAAGCGCTTTCCGCAGCCCGGCACAGTGCACATGTACGGCTTCTCTCCTAGGGCAGAGGCCACAGAGCAGAGTTTAACCCACTCACCCTCCTCATGCTCTGGGGATTCCCCGTCAAGAGGGAATAGCTGGAGACAGACCACTGGAACAGGTGGAACAATAATCAACCCAATAAAGCGATTCCTATTTCCTTTAACTTGCTGGCCACTCCCAGATCTACCCCTGCAATGCCTGGCCTGGAAGTGACCATTGCAGTCCCACAGATTTCCCTGCTGCCACAAGCTGTCAGTGCAGCCGACTGACTGGGGAGGAGCTGTCTGCGTTTCACCCTGTTGTGCTTTAACCCCAATTGGCAACCAAGCCCAACACGGCCGCGCGCTCACCCTCCCTCTACCCCAGTGGAACAGGGGAGAGAACCAGGGAGAGGGAAAAAAAAACCCAAATCCTAAAACCCATGGGTTGAGATAAAGGCAGTTTAATAGGACAGCAGAGAAAGAGAAAACGACAATAATAACAACAGAATATACAAAACAAGTGATACACAATGCCCAGCCCGTCCCCAAGCAGCAATCACTCCTTCTCCCAGCCAGCTCCCCCAGTTTCTATACTGAGCTTGCCATCAGGTGGTATGGAATAGCCCTGTGGCCAGCTGGGGTCAGCTGTCCTGCCTGCATTCCCTCCCAGCTTCCTGTGCACCTGGCAGAGCATGGGGAGCTGAAAAGTCCTTGACTGGTGTAACCAGCTGAAAGCAGGACACACCCTCTCCTCCTCTTACCTGTGTGGATTCTCATGTGGTTCTTGTAATTGGTGGCACTGGTGAAGCCCCTGCCGCAGTTGGGCTCCGGACACATGTACGGCCGCTCGCCTGTGTGCGTTCGGATGTGAACCTTGCGGATGTTGGACGTGGTAAAGGAGCGGCCACAGCCCACAAAGGGACACTTGAAGGGACGCTCACCTGCATTGACCGAGTAACATGGATGAGAGTCCTGCTACCACGCGGCTACCTGGAATGCCCTGGACACCCGTATCCCTTCACTCCTCCACCGTATTATATCAGTGAGACCTCAGTTCGGACCCAACTGCTGGCACGTTTCCTCTAGCAACATTGGCATCCCTACCCCTTTTGCTCTGCTGTTCATAACTAAGTCAAGAATCCCTACTACTACTTCTACTTCCCATCCACTTCTGTCTGAAGACAACTTCAGTTCTGCACTGCTTCACCCAAGATACAAAAAGGCATGTCGTGGGCAAAGGCAGAAACAGTGCTTTATCTTGGAGACCCTTTCAACGGGGAGCTCAGTTCTCCTGTACTGCTCACCTGTGTGTGTCCGGATGTGTTTCTGTAGATCCCCAGAGGTTTTGAAGGCTTTGCTACACACATCTTCTGGACACTTGTAGGGTTTCTCACCGGTATGTGTTCTCACGTGGCTCTTCAGCCCGTACCCTGCCCAGGAAAGAAACTACAATTACATTTTATAACAAGAAGGAAATAATATGGCAAGGTGTGTTCCACCTCTCAGTTCATGCACTTTTGAATGTCTGTCCTATGTCTGCAAAGCTGAAGGGGAAGAAATATCCAAACAGCCTCACAACACTATTGACAACACAGCTTCTTTCTGTAACTCCTTTTATCTGCCCATAATCAATCAAGTCCCGGGCAGTCTCCCATGCTGCAATTCCTTCTCAGATGGCTTTAAAAGCAATGCTCATTGTGCTCTGCTGGAAAAAAGCCAGGGCTGATACTCAAGAGTGGCTTGGACTGGAGAGAAAACAAAGTTTGCTGAAAAGAGAAATTGTTACCTGTAGCAAATGCTTTCCCACAGCTTGGGAAGTCACACGTATATGGCCGGTCACCTGTGTGAGCACGTTCATGTACCTGGAAAAGAAAGAACAGGTCCCTAAAATGAGATCCAAGACAAGGAGGAAGGAAAACGGTGTGGAGAAATCCAGCTGGTGGAGAGAATCTTAAATTCTCTGTTGGATTTAACCTTGGCCAATTGACACATCTGGATCTCTTGGGGAGCCAAGCACACCACTCAGCCTTTTGTATAGCAGCGTTCTCATCTGGCACTATAACACAGGCATATGTCCGGCCTGCACACTGCGTGACTGCATGTCACCTGCTTTACCTTTAGATGGTGGGCAGTGGTATAGAGGCGGCCACAGCCTTTGTACCCACAACGGAAAGCTCTACTGCCAGCCTGCTGCCCCTTCTCATTGCTGCGTACTTCCTCCTCCTGCAAATCCTGCCGAGACGTGCAGAAATTAATTCAGTGAGCCACTACAGCAGGCTTTGCGAAGCCCACACAAATCATTTCCCTCCTTGCCAGACATATGCACTCCTTCAGTTATCTTCACAAAACCACGTTCCTACAAGCACAACTTGTGCACGTATTGTAAGACCCCGGTGGCAGGGCAGGGGTCCAAGAACCAGCATTTCCCACTCCCACCTCACTGGCTGTTCTTGGACACGTAACTCGCCTCTCTGTGCTTCTCTTCGCTCATTTGTAAAACTTGCAGCTAATATATTTGCTAAGCTTGCAGAGAAGCCACACAGATTTTTTAATTACTAGCTGGCAAACTGTTCTGCACCAAGAGGAATTTGGCCTAGTTTCAGAAATGCAACATTGAAAGATTCAGACCTGAGAAGGGACGTCGCTGGAATCCTCACTTTTCATATGGCAGGTGTCTGCCGCTCCCTCCTCTTCCTCGTGGGACACCTACAAGCAAAGAGGCATGGGTACCGTTCACACCTCCCTGCACAGCGTGGAGCAGGTGGGCCACCCAAGCAGGAAGGCATTCACATCAGCAGTGCCACCCCACCCTTCTCCAGAGAGCTAGGGGCGGCTGGTCCTCCCACAGGAGAAAGGTCTCCATCGGCAGATCTTAACGCTGCCCAGCTCAGCACTGTATCGGCACGCTCCTGGTAGCCCCTTCTCACACACCACCATGAAGATGGGAGAAAACGGCAGCACCCAAGATGTTCCGATGGAGCACTGCAGTGACAACACGTTAGGATCTGAAGCTGGTTTGGTTTTTGAGGCTTTTGTCGACATGGGGAACAGTGCCCATAACTTAGCCACTCCTGACACATAAAAGGTTAGTCTTGATCTGCTGCCTGAATCATCTGTGGAAGAGAATATCATACCCAGGTGGCATTATGACAAACCTAGCAAACAGAAAGAAAACACGTTCAAGGAGGGACACATAAAGCAAGAAAAAAAATCCAAGCTGTATCACAACAGCTCTCCGCTCTTCCCAAATCTGTGCCTGCAGCAGGATAAGGGTGGTAGGCCCAGCACCACAGGAACTAGCTAGAGGGTCCAGTAGGAAACTGTTCTAGGTCCTTAACTGTCAGCCACCTGTCAGTGGTGGCACTCTCACAGGAGCCCTGTTCAGTTTCTGTTCTCACAGCTGGCACTGCTGAAAAACAAATATGCAGGAGTACTAACGAAGGGAGCCCACTTGAACCCCAGGCCAACCGTGGGCTACTACACCAGCTCCTCAGTGCTGCTGACAGACCATGACAGAAGCGTTGAGTCCTCACCTTACTGGCATACTGCTTTAATGCATTAATGGTCTCGACATCAAAGGCATCATCTTCCTCCTCTCCAGCCAACTCCTCTAACCCAGTTTCTGCCTGCACTTCCAGGATGGTGCTGCCAGGTGGCACGATGACAGGACGATGTATGTAGGCAGTGGAGCCATCCTCCAGCTGGACGGCCTCAAAGGTGCTGGGGTCATAACCTTCTGCAAGAGGAAACCAATAAAATCAAATGTAAAAGAGCTGCTGAGCGTGAGGCACTCTCATCTCCCGGCACTACCTACAGCCTTGGAAATCTGTGACACTTAGCAGCTTCTACTCCAGCTGCCAAGGGAAGAACAGGGAACACGCTTTACCTTTAGCTGTGTTATGTATGTAGGCCATACTGCCATCTTCCAACACTACTGGTTGACCATCTTCAAAAGCCACAGGCTCTAAAAGAAAAAAATCCACACACCTTATTAGAAGACTCAGTGGGTTTCAAGCCATGTTGTAAAAACAGAAAAGGGAGGTGGCATGTAAGGAGCATGGGAAGGCAAAGGGAGGACTGCCCAGAGCAACTGAATTTTTTTCTACCTGCCCTTTTACACCTTCTGGTGGCTGGGGAGGATCCCTGTGTGCCACTCTGGTGCCTGCCACATGAAACGAATTCCCATCACCTCTCAGATTAACCAATGTCACTTCATTTCAGAGGTCAATGACCAAGGTGGCATTGTTTCCAACAATCCTCCCTCTCGCCCCCTAAACTCCTATGCCAGAAGTAATATACTATCTCATAGCTCAGAGGAAATTCCTGTCCAAACTGCTCCCACATGAAACAAACTTTATTTGGGCTCTGTAGCTGGCACAAACACAGCACACAGCTTACTGGCCTCACTTGTAGGCTTGTGATCTGTCAGACTGACAACTGTGAGAGAGCCCACAGCTGAAACAATGCTTAAACATTTGCTTAAACCACCAGCAAATTCGCCTTCTTGTCAGATTGCTAAAAACTTTGCAGGAAATCACATTTTCTATGTCCTTGCTCATTCAGCCTCAAAACCATGGGCAAGAAAAAAAAACCCCTACACCTACATGGACTTCTTAAAGCTAGAGCTAATAGAGGAGCCCGACTGTTGGAACACGGACAATTGCAGTTATATCTACAACGTCCTAAAAAGAAAGAGGTGAATTTATGGTCCTCACCTTTCTGAACTGTCACCTGATGGATATAAGCTGTAGTCCCATCTTCAAGTTCAATGACTTGCCCTTCAATCAGTTTTTCACCTGAAACAGTTAAAAAATTGCCATTAATGCTGCCTGCAGAGTCCAGTCTTTCTGGTCCCACAAGCTGTCCCCTTTGCCGCATCTTCTCAAGGAAACCAGTCCTGCAGAAGACAGAAAACCTGTTAAAACTTATAAGCTGTTATTTATCAAGCTTTCCCCTGCATACCCATAACTTCCCAGAAATGCTGGAGCCTCCCTTTCCTAGACAGGAGGACACAAGACAAAGAAGCTCAGTCATCACTTGTTTACAAGCTGCCCTTCACAGCCCTGGAAGCCAAGAAGCAGAAAGAACGATGTGTGCTAAGTGTTTGGGATCTAAAGTAGAAAGCAATTACACTTGTGCTGGAGAAAAATTCAACGAGCAGCTTTTAACAGCATCAGCAGAGGCCTGAAGATGTATTTTCTTCTCCTTTGGTAGAGGACCAACTCTTGGAAAAAAATTACAGGACCTAAAGTGTTGTTAGCCTTGATGGGTTGGGAAGACCAGACTCTTAAAATAGTGCAACTCTCAGTGACCCTATAATAATGTTTTAGTTACCAAATTATTTGATGCAGAGAGGACATAGTTCTATTCCACTTGAACATGAGGAAACCAGGTTGCTTTCACCTAGTGGACAATGTTTGTGGGGGTCACAAAACCCAGTGGTTTTCAAGACAGTCCAGCTCCACACAGGTAATAAACTCGCAGTGAGTTCACACAGAGAAGAAAGCGAGAGAGCAATCCCCAGGACACGAAGCCTCGCAACTCCACCGTCCTGTTCCGCAGGCTGGGAAACAGCGCGTTCCTTTTCTCAGGAACAGTGGGTGGTGAAAGAAGCAGCACCTCGCAAACACCAAAATACGGGCAGGTGTTGAATTTGGCACTGATACCACTTCAGTTAACCAACGCTGAACTCGGCACCCCTTTGAGTGAGAAAAGCACTACTGCGAACCAAATTCTATGCATCTCCGTGAAGTAAAACATCCTGCTCAGCTTCAGGGGAAGTTTTGGTCGAAGGGAGTCCTGCAGGCCATAGCATGAGCTCCGTTTCCCCAGTAACCCCGCAGAGAACAGGGCTCACTCTGCTCTGAACAGAGCCTTCCTTTTCTACAGCAACAGCTCTCCCATTTCTAAAGCTTTATTTCCAAACCAGAGGCATCTTTTATTTCTGCTGCGTCACTCTTCTGTGCGAATCTAACAGATAGTTGCTCAGCTTCCTGCACAAAGCGACCAGACAAGATGTATGACAGTTCACATGACACGAAGGCGCTTTTGATAAGTCTGACTTTCATTTCACAGGGTCAATCAAGAAACTTTCAGACTTTGCAGCCCAAAGGAACCGTTACCTTTGACAGCCTGCTGAATGTAGGCTGTCGTCCCGTCACTAAGGGTCACTGCTTGCAAGCCCAAGCTCTCCATCCTGCCCCGATGACCAGTCCTCAGACATGAATTTCACTTTACTCAGCGTGCTCGCAGAGAGCACTGGGACCCAAAGCAAGAGGTTTGTGGAACACAGAGTTGTCTTCTTTGTTGCAAGCCTTAAATAAAAAGAACAATTCAAATCTTATTTTCTCCCAATGTATGTATGCTCACTTTTGCACATTAAGAAAGGCTTGAATGGCAAAACATTTTGGAGATTATAAAGGATTAGACTCAACAAAAGATGTACCCTTCCCATACCAATGGCAGGCAGGGCAAACAACCTATTCACAGACAAATATAAGATAAAGCTTATCAAGCCAGTGAACTGACAGACTCACATTGCCACATTCAAGCCCTTCCCATCCTCCAAACGATCTGCAGGAAAGGTTTCCAAGTACTTTAAAGTCTGAACCTACAGGCTGAGGGCGTCCTGTACTGCAAGAGACAGGGGCAGGATGATGAGCTTTGTCCCTGGAAGCATCCTCATTCTCTCCTCCCTTTCCTGTCTATTTCCCGGCCTTCTGAGGAACAGAATTTCAGGCTATAAGCAGATGATGTTAAAACATCCACACCCCCGCGAGAACATTTTGCTAAAGAGGCACTCTGCTGATAGATTATCTTTAAAAGCAGCTGCAGTGGATTCTTGAGTAATTTCAGAGATAGCCTAATAGTTTATCATGTTGATTTCCAAGAACAAGTCTGACCACTCAGTCTGTCACTGCAGCACCCAGGGGTGCAGCCAGGCTTTCTGCCATGCTTAGGGCCCTCTAACCCAAGTGCTCCCTACACCCAACAGACAGCTCCTCTCCAGCTGCAGCAGACTCTGCCTGCTTTTAGGGCTGACACCTCCTGAGAGGCATTGCAGCTGATTTCCCAGCGAAGGCTCTGTCCCGGTAGGGTCACAGGGGCATCGCTGGGGAATCGAGGCCCCTTTGAGCTGCTGTGGCTGCCATGCAAAGCCATGTCAGCGCTGCTGGAGGGGCCGTGACCCCCTGGAAGGGATGGGGCAGGCGTCGCCTGAGGAAAGCCAGGCGTAGGCTGCGGTAGGAAGCCACCCAGAGGGTGACAAGGGACGTGCCTCCCGCGTCAGGGCAGGGCTGAGCACAGGGCAGGGCCTGGCGCCATGGCGAGCCCTGAGGGGAGCGGCGCGGCGGGGCAGGCCCAGGTGCCCTGGGAGCGGCGGGGAGACATGGCTGCCCCCTCCCTGCGCCGTGGTGTCGGCGACAGCTCGCCAGGGCCCGCCTGCCCCTCGGCCGCCATCTCCCCGCTCCCCTCAGGCCTCCCCCCGCACTCCCGCCACCCACCTGAGGAAACCTGACGGGGCCGAGTCCGCCGCCTGACCGCCATGCACCGGGGCCCGGCCCCTGCTCGCCCCGCCCCGCAACCCGCATAGCGACAGCGCTCACCGCCGCGCCTCAGCCACACCCCGCCTGCCATCCAGGTTCCGGGGCACCGCCTCCCGGAACTGGGCAGGCAGGGCCGGTTTAGGAAGAGCGAGCCGCTCGGCGGTCAAAGCGCATGCGCAGTGCCAGCACTGAAGCCGAAAAGCACAGCTTGCCCTCAGCGGCCTTGCCCTGGGGCAGGCCTCAGCGGCACCCCGCCCGCGTAAACTTAATGCGGAGGCTTTGTAGCACCGCAGCCCCGGAGGGGGAACGTGTCCCAGCAGCGAGGCGCTGTGCCCCAGGAGCTCCTCATGCAGGGGCTGCCTCCCGTCTCCTTTCCGGCGGCTGCTCAGGGGAGGCCGGGGTTCCTGGGACGCCTACCCTCATCACAGCGCTGCGAAGCGATGGAGGAGCTCCCGGCCTGGTAGTCTGAGACAGGAGGCAAAGAGACCGCAGCCATTCGTTTAGCAACGAAGGAGACAGGGACAGGGACACTGCCCGCCAAGGGGAGCCGAGAGGCGGGGAAGCCGGCGCGNCAGGGTCAGCCCTGAGCCCGCGTTGTCTTCCTTCCCCCCCGCAGCAGCAAGGTCTCCCGCGACACCCTGTACGAGGCGGTGAAGGAGGTGCTGCAGGGCAGCAAGACCAAGAAGCGCAAGTAAGAGCCCCGCGCCCTGGCAGGCCCCGGCGCTTGGCCGAGGTCTTGCTCTCCCCCAGCCCGGCCGGGCCCTCACCTGCGCCGCTCTCCTCTCCCCTCCCTCAGGTTTGTGGAGACCGTGGAGCTGCAGATCAGCTTGAAGAACTACGACCCGCAGAAAGACAAGCGGTTCTCCGGCACCGTCAGGTTCGGCACCCTCTTGCTCCCACCCAGCCTTCAGCCTGCGCCCACCCCGCTGCCGCCGGGCCCTGCCTCAGGGCAGGCCGGCTGCCGCAGCAGGAGGACGCAGCGCTGAACCGCTCGGGTAGTTCAGACCCCCCCCAGCTAAGTGGGTGCGGCTGGACGGACCCCCACCCTGGGTCTTAAAACATGAGGGGAGGTGTGGGAGGCCCCTGTGCTGTCCCCGCCGACCTGCTGGAGGAGGCAGGTTAGAAGCTGTGGAGGAAGAGTCCCAGGCGCTGTGGTAAGGTATCTCCGTGATGGCTCCCATGGAAGCGTGCGTGGCGCTGGCGGTTCATAGTAATTCGGACCTTCTGTCCCCAGGCTGAAGTCAACCCCGCGGCCCAAGTTCTCGGTCTGCCTGCTGGGGGACCAGCAGCACTGCGATGAGGCCNCCCCCCCCCCAAGGGGGCCGCCCCGCCACTCCCAAGATGGCGGCGTGCCGCTCGGCCGAGTCTCGCGAGATCCGCCCCTATTTATGGCGCGCAGGGCGCCGCCCCTCCCTCTCGGTCCCGGCCAGCCGCCGCCATGAGGTGAGCCCCGGCGCGCCGCGCCATCCGCCGCCATCCTTCGCCATCCGCGCTTGGCGGGCGGCCGCGGGGCGNTCTTGCTCCCACCCAGCCTTCAGCCTGCGCCCACCCCGCTGCCGCCGGGCCCTGCCTCAGGGCAGGCCGGCTGCCGCAGCAGGAGGACGCAGCGCTGAACCGCTCGGGTAGTTCAGACCCCCCCCAGCTAAGTGGGTGCGGCTGGACGGACCCCCACCCTGGGTCTTAAAACATGAGGGGAGGTGTGGGAGGCCCCTGTGCTGTCCCCGCCGACCTGCTGGAGGAGGCAGGTTAGAAGCTGTGGAGGAAGAGTCCCAGGCGCTGTGGTAAGGTATCTCCGTGATGGCTCCCATGGAAGCGTGCGTGGCGCTGGCGGTTCATAGTAATTCGGACCTTCTGTCCCCAGGCTGAAGTCAACCCCGCGGCCCAAGTTCTCGGTCTGCCTGCTGGGGGACCAGCAGCACTGCGATGAGGCCAAAGCGGTTGACATCCCTCATATGGACATAGAAGCTCTGAAGAAACTCAACAAGAACAAGAAGTTGGTGAAGAAGCTGGGTGAGTGGTAGTGTGGATCGGGCTCCGAGTACCCTGGCTGACTTGGGAGGGCTGGGTAAGCAGGATGGCTTTTCCTGTGCTCAGATTTCCATGTCATGATCAGAGTCAGCTTGAAGTGCAGAAATCTTGTCTAGAAACTACCCAGGAGAGCCAGCAGGTTGTTACCGGTGTAGAAGGTCTGACAGGTCAGCCCTCCATGAGAGAGGTTGATTGCCCTCCTCTGGAAGGAAGGGGTACAGAAAAACATTCCTGTCTCCCTGTAAGTTGCACCCTTAGCTGGTGTTCCTCGCTTGCCCGGCCAAGGAGCTGGAGTGCAGCAAAAGCCAGGTAAAGCTGGAGGCGAAAGTTTGCTTTAGTCCTGCAGTACTTAAATGAATAGGATAAGATTTGGTTATCCATTTTCAAATAATAACAATTTGGTTATTATTTTCACTTGGTAAGAGAGAAAACCCTTCCCTCCCTGCAAAGGCAGAGCCATTTTGATGCCTATCATAGGCAAACAAGAAAAACCTCCCGCTCAATCCCTAATCAGCCACGGAACCCTAACGCAATTAGGAAATGACATAGGATACCACGGCTGCTAGCTAAGCCTCTCTGAGGTGTACGATACAGCCATCCCCACGCGCACAGGCTGCAGTTGGAGGCTCCTGATAGAGCTCAGAGTTCAGCGTTGGTCACCTGTGGCTCAACAAATGCTTCAGGGAGATGAGCTACATGCAGTAGGAGTGTGGGGCTGCGTCAGGGTGTGAAGCTGAGAGCAGGCAGGCTTGGCTGGCGTGACAGGAGTGATTTCTAATACAATATTAGTAAAAACTGCTTGGATTCAGCTAGTCAGGACTGTGGGAACACACGTGAGGGAAATGGAGCAGCGCAGCCTCAGCTGAGCTGTTGATTTCAAGCTGGGTGTAGGAGCTGAGAGTCCATCCTTACCTACAGTGGTTCTCCCCTTCACAGCTAAGAAGTACGATGCCTTCCTGGCTTCTGAGTCCTTGATCAAGCAAATTCCTCGAATCCTGGGTCCAGGTCTGAACAAAGCCGGCAAATTCCCTTCTCTCCTCACTCACAATGAGAACCTGGTGGCCAAAGTTGATGAGGTCAAATCTACCATCAAATTCCAGATGAAGAAGGTAAAGCAGGGCTTTTCCTTTCCAAGGCAGCTACATACCTGAGGGTTATTTGTGGCGGGCGGTCACTTGTGTGTGGCTGCGATCTCCGGTCTGGGCTGTAGGTGTCCCTCGAGCATCTTCCTAAAACAGCAGCCGGTGAGAAGCAGCCAGTGCTCGCCTCTGCAGCGAAGGGAGACGGTACCTGAAGCACTCAGCTGCGAGCTGGAAAGGAGTAATTTATCTGTGGTTGAAAGACGTTAGAGCAGAGGATCAGGAGATGATCTTGATGTTACAACACTGAGCACAGCCAGGCGTAATTAATGCTTCTTACAGTAAGTGGGTGACACTTGCAGGGTGGGGCCCCTGGCTCTGTGCACGCAGCAGTGCTTTGCCAGAGGCAAGTCTGGGACTTGACTCTTCAAGTGAACTTCGGAGCAGCTCTGTAGATTTCTGCTCTTGCTGTCAAGGGATGTCAAGGCGAGCTGGCTCCCTAAAACCAAAATAACCCCGTTCAGGCATTTTAATCTCGTGTCAGCGGTCTAAATGTGACTCACGGGTATAATTCAGAATTAACAGCTCTGCTAGCTGAGGTGCATCCTTGGACTCCAGCTGATGTGGGCCTGGGGGCACAACAACTGGGAGGACACAGCAAATGTGATAGTTTGCAAATGCTGGAGCATTTTAAGTAACTGAGCTAATGATGTCCTGACACTTAGCCTGTCAGCTCGCTCGTAAATCCTTTTGTCTTCAGCCTGTGGGGAACATTGACTTACAAGCTTCTCAGCGAGGCTGGCGGGCAGAGGCTTGGCCTCTGTGTGTCTTATGTGCGGAAAGAAAGGGCTGGTGGCTGGTGCCCAAAACAAAAAGTGAAGCTGGCGCCATGCTTAGCAGTGAAGTTTGGAGCTAATCGTCTGTACTGCGCCGGGTTAGCGGTTTGCCGGGCACATGCCGACACCGCCTAATGAGCAGGGTGTGGGAACGGAGTTAAACCAGAGGTCTGCTCCTGCTCCAGCGCAGCGTGTTACGCGTCCTTCCCGGTTTTCCCATCTCCGGGAGGCAGCGGTGCTCGCTGCCTTCCGTACGTCACCTTTGCGCTCTGAGGAAGCAAGCTGTTGTTGAGAGATGGCATCCAGATGCTAGCAGACACGTTCATGGGAGCCACATGCCAAATAGAGTGAGCTCTGTGGAAACACCCGTGGATAAGCTGGAGAAGGCATGTCCAGCTGACGGAACACGAGATAATGTGATACCCCGATGAGTTTAGATCAGCGCTAGGCTGTTCAGTCTGTCGCTTAGCTGTAAGCTTTGATTTCCCTGCAAAACCTCTACCTGCGTGAGTGACCCCGGTGTCCGTGTCCCCCAGGTGCTCTGTCTGGCTGTGGCCGTCGGTCACGTGAAGATGACAGAAGATGAACTTGTCTACAACATCCACCTGGCCATCAACTTCCTGGTGTCCTTGCTGAAGAAGAACTGGCAGAACGTGCGTGCCTTGTATATCAAGAGCACCATGGGGAAGCCCCAGCGCCTGTACTAATTGGGCAGCAATAAACTTTTAGGACACCGACAGCTGTGTGGTTGGTTATGTTCCTCCAGAGCTTGTTGGGAAGGGTTTGCTGAAGAGCTGCTCGCTTCCTCGTAGCAAGAAATGCTGTGTTGAGCTGATAGGGATGTGGATTCAAAGGGAATGTCAGACTATCGGAGCTTTTTGAGGGAAGGACCCTCATCATCCTGCATTCAGAGCAGGGTGGGGAGGGCGAACAGCTCCACTCACATCCGCAACAAGCAAAAATGAGGTGGTTGCCACAGCCGAGGGCATGCTGGGCAGGCGTGCTGTAGCCCCCAGATCCCCCAGCTCCCTTCCCTTGCGCTGCGGTCGCCATCCTGCGTGCAGGGCTCTGCCTTGGCCCGGCAGCCGGGGGGGGCCACTGGCATTTACAGGCTTCTGCCGCCCCTGCAGGGCTTGCGGCCGCGGGGTCCTGCCCCGCAGCAGCTCGTGAGGACTCGGTGGGTGTCTCCCAGCTGGCCCCAGTCACCCACCGGATCCAGAGGGTGCTGGGGGCCGTGGGGTGGGAGCTGCAGCTTGGCAAGGGGCTTGGTGCCAAGGTGAAGAGCGTTTTCCATCCCCTCTGCTTCCCTCTGAGCTAGTCCCTGTCCCACGCCATGCTCTGGGCTAAAAATGAGAGATGTTGCATCTAATTAATGTGTATAAATAAATACATTGTATAATGATGGGCGAGCTTATGGAAGTGTGTAGGATTTAAGCTTCTCGGGGGCGGGGGGGGAACCCCTATGCCCTTGAAAAGAGCTCGTCTTAGCATCTGAGGGAACAAAACAATGAAAACAGCTTTTGGATCCTGCTGTTAGAAACCTTTAAAATAAGTGTCAGAGCCAGTTTTTGAAAGATCAACACAACACCAAGAAATTCCATTTAATAATTAAAAAAAGACAATACAAAATGCAAACATTTCTTTTTACAAAGTTCAGATACATTTTTTTTTCTTTTAATCAAGTGCAAATAACTTCATGAACTACATCTTTCTCATTACTTTAATCATTTTCGCTGGAGATGGTAAGTTGTGGCCCGCTGCAAAAGGCAGATATAAATATTCCAACATGAAAAAAAGAAACCCCAAAAACCCGACAACCTTTATTTACGTTCACCACGTTGAAACATTCAATACATCCGGGGCGGCTGATGATGCAGTTTTCAGCCTTTCAAACCTTTTCTGGGTCGTGGGGGTGGGTGAAAAGGACTGGACCGCGGTGGGGTGGTTCTGGTGGCCCCCGGGGACTTTTTGGGGGGTTTAGTTGGGATACTTGGTCCCAGGAGAGGGAGGAGATGTTACCAGGTGGCTTTGGCCGTTACAGGAGGACGTGCTGCTCAGCTCGCCCTTCCAAAACCGCTTTAGGGGAGCGGAGGTGGTGCGGCGACAACGGTGACAACCAGGACACCCCGAGGCTCCGGGAGCCCCAAGTCCCAGGAGGGTCAGAGCGACAGCAGCCCCGCCGTTAAATCACAAAGAATCAGTAAACCTCTGCGAGCACCACACCGGGGCCACTGCAGCGGGGTTAGTCATTCCCGGGTTGTTTTTATTTTTGCTGCTGGATTTTTTTTTTTCTCTCTTCTAAATATGAAAGACCCTTTCAGCGGTCACTGCTCTGCTGTGACTGCCCCAGAGCAATAAACCCCCCCCCTCCAAATCCCTACAACAGCTTTTGTGCATCAAAGCAGCTGCTTTCAGACACCAACCAAGTGACAAACGGCTCGGCTCACAGATGTTGAGCTTCCAAACAGGCTGGGAGCTGGGTGGCAGGAGGGGTAAATCCACAGCTGGGATAAATCAGGACAGACTTTTCCAACCGACGCATCTTGGGGACAAACCTCAGCCCCCCTTGCCAGTGCTCACCCAGCCCGCAGCCTCTAATAGAGCCCAGAAGAAGCTCTCGGGGTGCTGGAGCAGCATGGATTGAGGAGGGAAAACATGGGTGAGCAGCTGCCTCCCGCTTCTGGCAGGGACTGACCTGGGGGGATGTGCAGAGCAATAAATAATTGTTCATTAAGAGCAGGGCTTGTCCCAGATGTGGTCGAGGGGACAGCAAGAGACAAGCGGGGACGGGAGGGGAATTGCCAACAGGAAAGCTGTAGGCAAGTTGACCGCATTTAGTCCTGGCACCTCCAGGTCTTTGCGAAGATGAAGACGAGGATGAAGGTGCAGGGAGGTGAGACCCTGTTGCAGGCCTGGAAAGGGAGGGAGGCTTGGGGAGGAGGAAGGGGGTGACCCATGGCAGCAGTCCCCCGTCCCCAGGGGTCCTGTCTGGCTGCGTGAAGAAGCCGGGGGACAAACCCAACAGCAACGTCCACCTGGCCATCGTCCCCAGCCGTGCCTGTCTGCGAAGCCGGGGGAAGGCAGGTGGCGGTGAAAGCGGGGAGGGGGGTGGCAGGATGGGATCCGTGCCCCGCTCCCTGGGGAGGACTCCTGCAGCATCCCGGCGGGACGAGCACATGGAGAGGGATAGAGCCAAAAGCATCTGAAGGGACTCGGAAGCACGAAGCTTCCCCAGAGCCAGGGAGCGACGATTCCCCCTCCAGGTGTCTCCATACCTGGGGGAGAGCTGTCGGGGCTGAGCAGAGGGGCAGCTCCCCTCTCCTCCCAGCGTGCCCCCAGCGTCCCCTGGGTCTCAGGTGGCCCCTGAGCCCCCGCAGGGAAGCAAAACGATTTGCGACGAGCGGGCGATGGGGCCAAGTTTTGCATCCTCCTTGCAACAGGGCTTCAACAACCTACAAACCGCGGAGGATCAGCCTGAAAGCACGCAGCCACCCCAGCTGCTCCATCTCCTCTGTGGAAGGACCGAGACGCCTCAAACCCCCTGCAAAAACTCACCCCGTCACACGCCGAGCAGGAGAGGCACCATCTCATCCCCAGACAGGGGGTTTTATCGGGGACAAATGCAGCAGAAAAGGTTGCAAGGCCTGAAAACGGCATCCCGCCGGTCAGCGGCAGCCCAGGGCTGGGTTTGCTTTGGGTGGGTGGGTTTTTTTGTTACAAACGCACATTCTCATTTCTCAGGCAGGTATAAATATCGTCGTTTCTAGTAGAAAAAAAACACTTCCCTCTAAATAATATAAAGAAGACTCAAATGATTGCACTTAATACATATGTAAAAGGTAGAAAGGAGGATATCCTAGTGCACAAACATTTACTCCTGCTCTTCACAAAGCTTGCTTTTCCGAGTTACTCTTTGGCAGAGCTTGTAAGAAAGTCTGGTTTCTTGGCACAAGTGTTCTGGGGCAGGGGTGGGGGGGGAAAACCCGAACCCGGCTGAAAGTCCTTCTCCTTTGCTCCCTGTTTTCTCCCGTGCAGCCAGACATTGTTCTCCGGGAACGTGGCTTGGCTGTGCTTTCCTCCCAGCGCCAGTGCGGCTCTCCGGCGGGACGGCCACCGGAGCCACCACAGTTGCCATTTGCTGGCACGCTTTGCCGACCTCTCCTTTAAATTTTCTTTTTAATCAAGTATGCTTTGTAAAAATTCTCTTTCCCCCGATTTCTGCAAAGCAATGCCGATACCCACGACCCAGGCGCTGCGATAAAGACGGCGTTACCTTCTTGCCATCCTCTGCGACAGAGCTCAGTGCGGCTGCAGCCGGCGCCAGCCCTGTGGGCTGGAAGGATGACGAACCCCCCCCGACGTCCTGGGCTGCTGGTGGCACCGAGGAACGGGGACAGACCTGGCATAAAGGAAACCAGAGGGAGGACAGAGGCTGGCGAAAGGACCAGCGCTTCGGTTTCCTACAATGAAGAAGCTGCTTCGGAAGAGAGGAGCGGCTTCGCTGGTGGCTGGATGAGACCGGAGGATCCCCCCCTGGCTGGGGGCACGGCTCTGTGGGGAGCGGCGGAGAAATCCTGGGGGGACGTCTGCGGGATGAGAGGTGGTGGTCCTGCCAGAGCCGAGCAGAGGAAGGAGAAAATCGGAAAGGAGAAGGAAGGGAGAAGAGGTTTTCCTTGGCTGTGGGGTGGCCCGGGGGCGGCGGGGGCACGGGGGGCTATTTGTAAGGCCGGAGGAAGCTGGAGACTTTGGAGCGGAGGAGTTTGATGAAGGAGCGGGGCAGCATCTCCTTGTGTTTCTCTGTGTACTTGAAGTAGTTCTGAGGGTGCGCCAGCACATCGAAGAAAGCTTTGATGAGCTTCTTGTCCTGCGGGGAAGCCAAGCCGAAGCGGGGGTCACCATCCCACCCCGTGCTCCCCCTACGGCGGCCCCAAACGGAAGCCATGAACGCAGGGAGAGCATGGGGGCACACCCGAAGGGAAGGATGCTCCTGCATGCCAGCATCCCCTGGAGCCCCGGGCAGCGAGGACCTGGTGGGGACATGCTCACCTTGAGGATCTCCTGGTGATTTTCGGAGGCGTAGAGCCTGCCGTCCCGCACGATGTCCTCCACCAGCTGCTCGTAGTCCTCTGCAACACCCAGCCGAAAAACAGAGTCAGGGCACGAGCTGTCACTTGTCCCCAGACCTCTGGTCCCCATCCCTGAGTCTGCTCCCCCCAAATACTTGGGAGGTGTGAACTGGGGGTGACCCAGCTACCAAAGCAGGCAGGGAGGCACCGGTATGCATCCCCCCGCACTCACCGTCGTAGGTGACGTAGGGGATCTGGAAGCCCCGGGCGCTGTTGGCTTCGCTGGTTTTGAAGTTGATCCAGAGTTTCCGAGAGCGGGCAGTGAAGGCGATGGGCCTCTCATAGGTCTGGCATGTCTCATAGGTGGTGATGGAGGACGGGGAGGCTGCAGGGAACGGCGAGGGGATGCGTGATGCCGGATGCCCATCAGCACGGACACCCCCAGCTTAAATGCCGAGGGCGAAGGGGGACACCAGGGATGGGGATTGTCCATGTTGGGCAAGACTGAGCCCTCCCCAACCCTCCCGTTACATCCTGTGTAAGTTGTTATTCCTTCCTTGCTCTGGGAAGCTCCAAACAGGGCTTTTTACCCCCCAAAAGAAGTGCTGAGACCCAGGTGTGCAACCCAGCCCACACAGCCCGTGCACATCCCCTGATCCAGCAAGACACTAGGGCAGTAGGGGGATGCTGATCTCCCTGCTCACCCAATTCCCCAAAATCCCCTCCTGCCATCTGGGGATGTAGTTTTCTCCCTTTGCACAAGGCAGCTCTGCCAAATCCCAGCCTTTTCCTCCCCTGTTCTCCTGTGAGCACCACGGCACGCTCGGTTACCTACAGTTTTTCCGCATGACCAAGACGTCGCCACACTCGTCCTCGGAGGGGAGGAAGATCTCCGGCACCACGATGAGGATCTTGCGTTTGGGCGGTGGGTTGATGTTCCAGGTGCACTCGACGTTGGCGGGGTAATTCCCCGGGTAGTTGGGGGACTCGATGTAGCCCGTGTATTCGCCCAGCTCCCCTCCGCACTGCCGGTCTGCAAGGCATGGAGAGCTGGTTCAACTGGGAACCAGTGGCACGGGCACTGGGACAGGGTGGCTTTACTGGGCAGGGTGGGAAGTTCTCTATTAGCACTGCTCAGTGCATACCCCCATGCCTTCCTGCATGCATAAAGCACAGAAATGACCCAAAACTCTATTTTAAGGAATTTTTAAGTAATTTTGAGGAAGGACTCCAGTTCACACCGTACTTGTCCCGCCCTGCATCGCACCCCAGCTCGCCTACTTTTGCACTGGGACACGGAGGTGGAGCCGTCGAAGTCGGTGGTGGTGTTGCCGGGACAGGCGATGCAGTAATTCTGCCGAAAATCCGGCTGGTAGGTGCCCACAGTGCAGCGGATGCAGCGATGGACGCTTGTGTTGTAGTAATGCCCGGGGGAGCACTGGACTGGGGGGGGGTCAGAGAGCAAAGGGGGGCTGCGTCAGCCACCGGCACGGCCCCGCTGGGTGCCCCCCTTCCCGGGACCGGCTCAGACCTACCTTTGGTGTCACAGTCCTGGAAGGAGAGGGCTCCCTCGTGGCGTGTGGTCAGCCCCCCGCCGCAGGGGAAGCAGAGCGCCCGTCCCACCTCGGGCTGGTAGGACCCGCGGGGACACGGCTGGCAGGGCTTGAAGCCATCGGCCGAGTGCTGGCCAGGGGGACACTGGCCTGTGGGCACGGGCATCGGTCAGTCCTGGCACCCGGCATGCCCTGGGCTCCCCCACCCTATGCTCAGCCCCTCTCCCTCTCCTCAGCCCTGGCAGCACCAGTAAATCTGGAGCAAGCGCTGCCATCCCCAGGGTCCCCTCTAAATGCCCCAAATACCAACTTCTTCGGGTCCTGGGGATGCTCAGGGCTTTCCCCTCTTCTGGATGGGGGCCGACGCCTGATGGTTGAAGTTGCGGCCCTGGACATCCCCCGGGCGCCCGGCCCGGCCCCCCGCCGCCCCTCCGTGCCCCCCTTACCCGTGCAGCCAGTGATGTTGGTGGCTCCCACCGGTCCGAAAGCATCACCGCGGGGACACAGGTCACAGGAGAGCTGCCCTTCCTTCTCCTGGTAGGTGCCGGGGGGGCAGGGGACACACTGCTCTGTCTGGCCGTGGTAATACGTTCCCTGCGAGCAGCTAACTGAGAGCCGGGGGGGGACGTCAGCGATGCAGCGGGGGGGCTGTCACCGCTGGGAGGGATGTGGCCGCTTCCCCACCCCAGGCACCCCACGATGCTCCTTACCACACTTGCCACCCAGGCGCTGCTGGCCCGGCCCGCAGCTCTCCTGCCGCTCCGGGGCCACGCTCAGCTTCCTCGCCACCTCGTACTCCATCCCTGCGAAGCGGAGCAGGAACCGCTCCTGGTTGATGGATTTCTTCAGGGCTTTGATGGCCGACTTCAGCTTTTTCTCCACTCTCTGTCGCAGGCAGTGCAGGTTGCAGCTGGCTGGGGATGCAGGGGGAAATGGGAACACAGCGGGGAACAGGGGGTGCAGGGGGAAGAAACAGGGATGCAGCGAGAAGGGAGGGGATGGAGAGGGAAACCCAGCAGGATTAAAACCATCTCCTAAATGCTCAGCTGCAAGCACTGCCCAGCACATCCCAGCCCGGTGCAGGGTGAGGACCAGTTCGGCTCTCCTTGCCGCACGGGGATGGCACCATCCCTCTGGTCCCACCACCGTCTCCCTGGTCCCACCACCCCTGCCTGCACCCAAGACGGGCCAAGCCAGCGCTGGGCCCACCTGTGATCTCCTCCGGCTTGACCTCCGCCTCGAACTCCAGCGTGATGCGCGTCACCTCCTTGCTGGAGGAGTTGCGAGCCCGGCGGCCCTTCCCCTTCTTGGAGGAGTCACATTTGAGGTTGACAAAGGCGACCTGGCAGTCGGAGCAAGGTGCCGGACCGCCTGCACATGGGGGCACAAGTCAAGACCCCGTCCCTCCCCGGGGAGGGATGGGCATCCCCGCTGCCCCCCCGCCATCACACCTCACCTTGTGCCCCAGCCTTCCCGGCCTCATCCTGCTTGCCCTTGGCTCGCGGGTGCAGGTGGCACTTGGCATCCTTGATCTTAAAGGAAGCCTTTTGCTTGATTGGCGCAGCGACAGTCTCTAAAAGAAAAGGTGGGTGCTCAACAGCCCTGGCACGGGGCAGCCCGGCCGGCGGTGGCTGTGGGCACCCCGGGAGCCCCCTTACCGAGGCACTGCTGGCTGCTGTTGGCGGGTCTCTGCTGGCCACCCTGCCGCAGGACGGGGGTCCCACAGCTCACTGTGTAGCTGCTGTCAGACTCTGTGGGAAGGAGGAACGGGAGTCAGGGGATGCCGGAGCGGCTGCCCGCTCCCCGCAATGCTCTGCTGGGGTGATGTAGGGAGACACAGCTGCACACAGCTGTGGGGGGACGATGCCCAGCACCCCGCCGTGGGGATCCTGCACCAGGGGCCTGTCCTACAGATCCACGCTCAGCGACGAGCCCTCCCCCAGCAGCCACCTCCCTCCCTCACCCCGGCCACTACTTGTGTGCTCTGCACCCTGGACGTGCAGCAGCTCCTCTCTCCACCAAGTTTGGACCATGCAGGGAAACGGGGACCCCCCCTCCCCATGCTGGCGGTGGCACCGGCACCGGCACCGGTACCTGGCAGAAAGCGGGCCTTGGAGGCGCAGGTGAGGGCACAGCTGTCCTTCTTGCCCGTCTTGTTGCAGGTGAGGGTGGCCCGCGGCGGCACCGAACCTGGCAGGCATTTCACCAGCTCTGAGGGACACGCGCCGGCTGGTGATGACAAGCGGGGACGCCCGTGGCTGGCACAGCCCGGGGACCTGGGAGGGACCCCTGCGCCCTCCCAGGTCATGGGGGGATTCACCGTGGAGGAGAGGGAGCCAGAGCACGGCATGGGGACCCCAGACCAGCATCCCAACCACCCAGCTTCTCCTTAGAGATACGACATGTGACTGCTGGGATTTCAATTTTTTGCGGGGGCAGCCTGTCCCCGATGAAGGGGAGCAGCCGCGTACCAGGCACAGCCAGGGCCATGAAAACAGCTCCTTTAGGGACCCTTGCTGGTGCAAAAACCCACCGCCAGCCCTGAGCAAGGTCAAAAAAGCAACGAGACGATGAAGGGCAGAAGGAGCAGGGCAACACCTTACAGCACTTCCCATCCAGACCCATGTGAGACGGACATGGGGCCCCAGCCAAAAGCAGCCCACCGTGGAGCATCCCTGCGCCGGGATGCCCCAAAACCCCTGTGCTCCCCCTGCCTTGGCCTTAATCCCAACAGCCTGAGGTGATGGAGGGGCCATGGGGCATCGGGACCCTCTGGCTGGGGGATGTCTGGGCTATGCTGGAGTGTCCCCGGCTGCAACGGGTCCTGCCCCGACATACCTATACAGTCCTTTTTGTTCCAGTGCAGCTTGCAGCCGGCGGGACAGGTACACTGGTAGCTGCCGGGCGTGTTGATGCAGCCAAATTTGCAGCCCCCCCGGTTGATGCTGCATTCGTCGACGTCTGCAGGGAAGAATGGAGAGGCGGTGGGCGAGGGGCAGCGGCGGGGGCTGAGCGGGAACCCCCCCAGCTCCGACACGGAGTCGCTGCATCATCTCAGGGCTGTGATTTTGGACAGATAAATTGCACAACCCATGCCTGGTTGGAGACAGGGGCAGGCACGCCGCAGGGCGCTTCCAGCCGTGCCTCCTCCCTGCAGCCACGCCAGCCCCACTGGGACGAGGGAAACCCCGACTCCCGGTGTCCCTGAGGGCCGGGCGGTGATGGGTGCAGCCCACCCAGGCTGAGCCTGGCCTCGGCCCTGCGGCGGGCTGGGGAGCTGCGGGGGGCAGCAGACGGAGCCGACATGGAAGCATTTAGCAGCCGAATTCAAAAGGCAGCTGCTCGGCAGCCCTGGCCCCTCTTCCTGCGGCGGGAACCCTCCGCCCCAGCCCGAAACGGGGAGCTGATCCTCCAGGCCTGGCACAGAGCAGGGGCGGAGGTGGGGAGCAGCCGGGGATGGGGCTGCCCCCCAAACACCCCTCCCTGCCCGGCTCCCCCTTCTTGGGAACTTTGCTGGGAGCCAGCAACCCCTCCATTGCAGGGCTGCACCGAGAGAATCCCGGAGGCCACGCCGGCTCACGCCGGCTGCATGTTTTGGGAGCATGAGGAGGGTCGCTCGCACTCACCAGCCGGGCAGCGCTGGAGCACCTGGCCTCGTGCCGCCGTCTCCCCAGGCCGACATCACCACTGCCGCGACACGCTCCGGCAACCCTCCCAAAGCGCGTTTCATCTGCCTCCCCGCTTCCCGGGGCGCCGTGTGCCCCCGCCCTTGGGAGCTATCTGCCTTGTGAAACTTAAATCAAACCCTTTTGATGTTCCCCTTCCCACCCCATCCCAAATCCCTGCCAAAAACGCCGGGGATTTCTCCCTCTCTCCCGCTGCAGACAAGTCGCAAATTGTTACTGTCGCTCCGTTTGAAGTTGCAGACACCAGCGTCTGGCTGCGAGCCCCCTCCCTGCCTGGCCCCAGCTTGGGGTACGTGGGGAACCGACCCTCCCTGTGAGCCCTTGGGGGGAGTGCTATCCCCAGGGGTCCCGCAGCAACCGTGCCATGGGGCTGCCCCATCCCTGGGTGCCCTACGGGCCTCCCCATGACCCGAACCCGTCGGGGTGATGGGTTCCTCCGGCCAGCACCCAGCCAGCCCTACCTCCACAGTGGGTGAGCCCGTACAGCGTGTAGCCCTTGTTGCAGAGGCACTGGAAGCTGCCGGGGGTGTTGATGCAGAGGTGGTCGCAGGTCCGGTCGAAGGAGCACTCATCGATGTCTGAAGGAGAGGCAAGGGGGAGAGCTGAGGGCCGGCAGGGCGGAGGGGCAGCCCCCGGCGCAAGGGCTGTCCCTTTCCTGCTCCAATTGCTCCAGCAAGCTGGGGGCTGCACTGGGGGATGCTGTGAGATCCAGCACTGGGATGCTCCAGGGATCCAGCACCGGGATGCTCTGGGGATCCAGCACCGGGATGCTCCAGAGATCCAGCACCGGGATGCTCCGGAGATCCAGCACCGGGATGCTCTGGGGATCCAGCACCAGGACGTTCCAGGACCCTGTGCTCCCACCCTGCCTGCCTCCAAGCTCCCTCCTTGCCTGGTCCAGCTGCTACTACATGGGAGCAGCAGCCCCCTACACCGGCAGCCCCCCCGCCCCAAGCTCCTGCAGTCCCTCTGCACCTCAAACGGGGCCAGCACCGTGTCCTTGGCACGGGGTGGCTGCGAGAGCCCCCGGCTGCTGCCCAGCCAGGGCTCTGCCCCGTGCCAGGGAGGGATGCTGCACGGGCAGGTCCTGCCCCAGGGACGGTGCCAGCGATGTCTGCTCACTCCCGCGGGGCACCGCACCGGGGCCGGGAGGTCCTGGCTGGGCAGATGAACCCAAGCCGGCGGGTTTGAGCATCATTTCATTGGCTTCATTAAATTAATTGCCGCGCTCGCGTCAAAATCCCAAGAACGCAGAACCTGGACGGAGATGAAAGCGGTCGCAGCCCCGGAGCAGACCAGCCCCCTCCTTCCCTGGCCACGCGCTTTCGGGAGGCAACATTTGGGCTCATGCACATCTGCTGTGCCGGCCTCGGCTGCGGGCTGGGGGGAGCAGAGCCCCGTGCTCCCCCCGGGATGGCCCAGCAACCTGCCGGGTCACTTAAACCTGCTGGGTTTACGTGGGATGTGCAGGAGGATGTTGCAACAGGGAGAAAAAGGTGGGAAAAGCCGTGTGGAGCAGCCAGCTCCCTCCGGAGCGAGCAGGATGCATCTTCCTCCTCCCCTCCTGCCCTCTGACGGACAGGGGAAGGAGGAATCCTTTTGCAAAAGCCACTGAAATCCTTGGTGGCTTGCAAAAATGGCACATCCCCAAGCAGGGCACAATCCAGTCCCTGCTACCACAGGGTGGCTGGCGGAGGGGGAGAGGCAAGGCAGGACACATCCCGCTGCTCTTCCCATCCCGTCCCAGGAAAATGGCAGCCTCTCGAAACAGCAGAAAGCAGCCAGTGTGTCAGTGCGCGCGCTCTAGCAGTGAGCTACGGTCGTGATGCTGTGGGATCACTAGCAAAAACTTTCTGCAGTAAAGCGGAGCAGCTTGGGAGAAGCCCAGAGGTGTCAGGGTGGGCGCTGAGCTCCCTCCCAGGACACACAGGGTGCTGCTGGCATCCCCAGTCCCCTGGCACGGGTGGTCCAGAGCAGAGCGCGCAGCCCCAGGCTTGGGAAGTGCTTGGTCCCAGGGCCGCTGGCAGGGACGTTCCCTGCGCCCGGGCAGAGCTGCACCCCAGCCCACGAGGCTGCAGGGAACGTCGTGACCATCCCAGCCCTGAGTAAGGCTGGAGGATTTCACCTGGCATCTGCCTAATTGCTGGCTTTAACTCTGCTGCGAGAAGAGCCCAGAAATCCCCAGCGCGGGAGCGGGGCTGGGACGGCAGCCCAGCTCTGCAGATCAAAGCGCTAAGCCCCAGACCAGAACCCAAATCTAACACTAATCCCCCAAAGGATGTACACGGTCCAGAGGAAGGCAAAGAGCAATGAGTAAGCGGGCCAGCACTCCTCCAGCAGCAGCCGTGGGAGGGCTGAGAAACACCGGAGGGCAGGGAGAGGTGATGTCCTCGGCAGGGCAGGGTGCTGGGGTCCCGCGGCTCCTTACCTTGGCAGTTCCTCTCGTTGATGAGCAGCTTGTAGCCCTTCTTGCAGCTGCACTCGAAGCTGCCCACTGTGTTCCTGCAGATGTGGTCGCAGCCGCCGTTGTTGAGCCGGCACTCATCGATGTCTGGCAGAGACAGAGGGCATGCGTCACGCTCCGGCTGGGATGCTCGGCCGGGAGAGCGGGGTCCTCCTCTCTGGACCCCATCCCCACCAGGAGCCGGCAAACAGAGGAAACCCTTTGGGGTCTGATGGTCATCGGGGGAACGTGGCTGCTGCTTTTATCTGGGTGCATCTGGGGAGCCGATGCATGTCACTGGGGACGCCAAGGAAGGCCAGGGCTCCTGGGCTTGGCTCCCCTTGGAAGCTGTGCAAATCATTTAATTTCTGTAGGTCTTAGCATCCCTCGGAGCAGAGCCAGGAGCCAGGGTCTCTGAAAGAGCCTCGCAGCTGGGGCAAAGCACCAGACCAGAGCCTGCAGAGTCACAGGTTGGGCTGGGGGCTACTTTTGGGGACCAGGAGCAGCAGGAAGAAAAAGCAAGCTGGGAGGGAAAACCCCCTCCTTCAAAAACACCTGCTTGACAAAATAAATACTTTTCAACCCTCACCTCTCTGCTTGCCATCTCCTTCCTGCCATAAACAAATCTAAAAATGACGATACACCATAACTGCAAAGAGCCCCAACAACCTGGAAAGAGGCTGGGACTTGGGGTTTTTTGTTGTTTTTTTTCCTTTTTGCCACTAATCACAAAATTTACTGCTAGGAAATGACCTGTAAAATGGAAGGAGACCAGGAAGAGGCAGCCACCTTCCCCATCCCTCCATCCCCCAGCGCCCGGCAGCAGCTCTGCCTCTCTGGGGCTGGGGCTTTCTTTTTACGACTCCGGGGGAGCGAGTCGTATACCAGCCCGCAGCCGTAATAAAACCCCCGGACACAAGGGACGTGGCTCTGGGTTATTTGCATGTTCCTGGAAACTGCAGAGTTGGAGAAGGAGGAGGGGGATGCTCTGATAAAGTAACAGGGGGCAGAGGGTTTCTGCAAGCAGTCAGCGGGTAGACAGGCAGCTCGCAGCAGGATGGGCTTTCCTTTCAACTGGGGTCAAGTTCCCAGAGCTGCCGAAAGACACAACGCAGGCGCTGGCCAGCCCCGGGGTCGCGATGTCCCCGTGCCGGGGGGGGCGGGCAGGTTCGGGGTGGCCGGGGTAACCAGACCAGAGTGCTCCCCTTGAGGAGGCAGGTGGATGGGGACGTCGGTGGGCACGTACGGAGGCGCACGGCATCCCGTGGTGTCCTCCCCCGAGCAGGACGTGGTGCTTGGACCTGGCTGGACTAGTGGCCACAGAAACACTCGCGCATCGCAAATTCCCGGAGTCGGTATGGATTTCCTGCACACCCAGCCCCTATCCATAGGGAAACTGAGGCAGTGGGGTGGAGCGAGGCAGGATGGGAGCCTCCAGCCCCACAAGTGCCATGCCATCGCCTCTGACTTGACCTGACCCCCCCTTTCCTCCTCCCCGTAGGCTTCCCAGGGGAGCGGGGCTGCCCACGGTGCCTTTAGCAAGGCGGCTGAGTTCCCACGCCTGGGGGTGATTCCCATCCCCACCCCACGGATGCGAACACCAAGCGAACGCTGCGGGCAACGTTGAGCTGAGCTAAAACTGAGCCTTTTCTAAGGGCGCCGAGGACACAAGGGGGAGGTCGGAGGCACCCGAGGGTGAGCAGTGACCGCCCCAGCCCCGCTTGCACCCACCTACCTTTGCACGTCTTCCTGTCGGGCTGGAGCATGAAGCCCATGGGGCAGCTGCAGTGCACGCCCGTGGCTGCGTCGTGACACTTGCTGTCGCAGCCCCCGTTGTTCACAGCGCACGTCTCTGCAGGGAGAGGGGAGAGAGCGGCTGGGGTAAGGGACCGGTGCTTAAAAAGCTGGAGGGAGCCACGCCACCCAGACGTCCCCGTGCCACCCAAACATCCGCGCCGCAGCCTGGGAGGGGCAGCGGGTGCAAACCTCCCTGCAGAGCCCGCTGAAACCACCCTCGGCTTTTCACCCACCGGTAACGAGGTCAGGGAGCCCACGAATTAATAAACACCCTGGCCACAAAGCGCGAGGGCCGGCGGGGTAAGGCATTAATATTTAGTGATCCCGCGGCATCGGCCACCTCCGCAGATGACCCAGCACTTGCTGCCTTTCCCGTCGTCCCACCACGCGTCTGGGTGCTGCTCCCCCGGGATTTTGGAGGTGAAATAAGGGCGCCTGTGATTCACCCCAGGTCGCAGGCAGCGCTAAGGCAGAAAAAAGCACCCGGATTTCCCGGTTCACAATCCAAACCCCTGCACAACCCTCCCACCTTCCAACAACCTGCTCTCATAAACCGGGTGTCTACAGTTAAGGTAGGTAGAGGAGCGGGGACAGCCCTGTCCCCTCGTTAGAGGATGCTTTATTAATTGCAGGCAGGGAGCAGAGAGGTGCCCGGCCATCCCAGGGAGGATGGGGTCGGGGACAGGGGCAGCGATGTGCAGGCAGAGCTGCTGCCTGTTGCGAAACAGCCGACACTCCGGGCTCTGGGAAAAGCGGAGGTGGTTCGATGGAGGCTCTTCGCTCCCAAAACACGTCGGCTTTTCAGCTGACAGAAGGAAAAGCGGCTCTGCGGGATTAATCCTGCCACCCTCAGCCCCCACACTGGCACCGGGGCCGCGTGTCCGCTGAAAACAGGGTCTGGTGGAGTCCAGCTCTGGCAGCTCCAACAAGGAGGAACTGAATTTCCAAGTGACAAAGTCACAGCACTTGCTGTGCAAAATGCAGCCAGGGCCAGGTCTTGCTGGGGGTGCCCAGGCTGCGGCTCTCCGGGGATGCAGGTGCACGGCCCTGGTTCCCCGGCAGGACGGCGGGGGGGATCCCGGCCCCCTCGCTGCCACCGAGCCACAAAGCCATGGGTGACCCCGCACCGTCGGTCCCTAACCGTCACCCACCGCTCAGGCACGCCGGCCGGTCCAGTGTCGCAGGCTAATTTGGGAGACGCTTTGTATAATTAGAACACACACACACACAGAGAGGCAGGCAGCATCAGTGGAAAAAAAATCCAATTTAAAAAAAATGTTAATTATTTCAGTATTATCAAATTCAGCTGTTGCTGGTAGGACTAGAAGGGACACTAATTTAAAGGAAGCATTTTCAGCTTGACAGCTTCCCTGTGAGATCAATCCTCAATTTCGGTTCTAACCACCAGAAGAATGGTTTGAAGTGCATTAAGTTGTTCACAAAGGATAATAAAATATTCCTTTCAGAAGGCTGGTTGCTTGGATAAATGAGGCATTTGGGCTTCAAGGAACCCAAGATGAAAATGCCTTGAACAAATTCCTTGGAAAGAGCAAATCCCAGGTTCTCCCGCTCTTTGCGAGCGCCACATGGGGTGGGAATGACTGAACCATCCAACCATTTGCCGCAGGGCGAGGGAGCTGGGATCACTCTGTGCTCGTCTTGCCACTGCTATTTTTATGATGTCCCATAATAAGGGAACAAAAGGGACCATTTTATGAAATTAATAGCCAGCACAATTACAAAACTTAACGGCAAGGGAGGGACTTCTGCAGATATTATTCCTCCAGCCAGGTCCTTGCGCCGCATGTAGCCCGGCCGTGCCGGGACCGTTCCCCTTCCCGCGGCGCTGGGGAAAAGAGCGCGGTGCGGGTGACACCACGCCGAAGGGAAGGGAAACTTTCTGGAAGCCCGATGAATTATTTAACACCAGCCTTTGTTCCAGCAGCTGATGCAGAAGCAGCCCAGGGGAGGATTGATTTAACAGGGTTGCCGCTGAGATGAGACGATGGGCTCGGCGTGGGCTCTGCTTTTAGCAGGACCGAGGAGCCGGAGAAGCGGCTGCACCGGGGAGGATGGGGCTCTCTGGGGAGCACGCTTCCCCCTGCTCACAGCCCCCTCCACCGCTGCGGCACCCATCTCCCCTCCCAGCCCCTTTGCACTTTGGGAATTTTGGCTGAGATGCAAAGCAAGCCCTACCCGCCATCCCATGCAGGATGCAGCCGGTGCCCGGGGCGTGCCCGGGGTGGGAGCTGAGCCAGCACGGCTGGAGCACCACCGCAAACCCCTTTGCAAAGGGGCGACCGCGTCCTAGGCTTGCAAGAAGCTTGGAGGGGGCTGCTGGGGTACCTGTGAAACAGCGGAGGTCGGGCGGCGCGGGACCAGGAGCTGGAGCGGGGCCCCTGGAGAGCGGCATTGTTCGGCTGTGCCGGCAGCCCGGGGCTGCTCCCAGCCTGGCGCGAGCTGGCGTGACTCACCCAGCCACACAGGGCTTTGGCGAGGGCCTCCACCGCTCAGGGAGGGAGAAGACAAAGCAGCTTGCACACATACACACACACGCTCTTTCCCACCCTCCTCCATCCCAGCTCTGGTCTCGCTTCCCAACTGCCGCGCCATGGAAATCCTCGCCCCACTCGGCACCCTCCACTGTCACCGGGGACGGACAGAGGCCCTGCCCGTGCCCCCGCAGCGCCCTGCCTGCACACGCTCCGGCTTCGCCTCCACCTGCCGGGAAGTGGCAACACAGTGGGATTGCGATCCCAAGAGCCTAAGGAGATAATTGTGCGGTAATCAGAGGGATTACAGCTGGGTTGGCTGGAGCGTGGTGACGGCGCGGAGCTGGTTGTCCCCCCCCTTCTCCCACCCCTGTGGGAAAGGCTCTGCAGGGCTCCCCCGAAAGCTGCAGTTGGTGCTCCCTGCCACGGGTGAGCCACGCACCCACAGCTCCTCCTGGATGTGCCAGGAGTTTGCGTGCACCCAGCACACCCCTGAACAAGATTCCCCACCGCAGACAAGTCGCTGCACCTTCAGACTGCCTCGGTTTCCTTGTTGGCGGAGCAGAGGCATCGCCTTACCTTCGTGAAGGGCTTAGAGACCCGGCGGGGTTTGCAAAGAAATCCTTGGGGAAGCAGCCGAGGTGCCCAGCCCAACGCCCTTTGGTCACTGCAGCTCTGCAGTTTGCTGCAGCTCTGGGCTGGGTGCCTCCGAGCGTGGTTAGCAGCTTCACTGGGCCAAACCCTGGGATGCCCTGAACATCCCCACACCCGCAGAGGGGACCATCCGTGAGCGGGTGGGCTCCGGGAAGGGGTAACTTTGGGAGCGCACAGCGCAGAGACGGGCACGAGCATCCCCCTCCCCATCACGCCGCTGCCGGCAGCCCACCGCTGGCTCCGCTCGGCGGGGGTGTGGGGGGATAACCATTGCCGCAGCCACTGGAAAGCGGATTATGCCCCCCTGCACCGGGCTGGATCGGCCAAAGCACCACGAGAACCCCCGCCTCATGCAAGTGCAGCCAGGGGAGGGTTTCTTTCTCTGTCCCCCAAAAGCAAAGTCCGCTTGCAGCCCAAGGCCAGGCTTGCTCCGTGGGGTTTAAAAGCAGCAGCGGGGAACAGGGTTAGTGAGGCATGCGGTTAGCGCGACAGCTCAGCCCCCCGAGCCCGGTTATGATCTCGAGATGAGAGACCGTCTACGGTTAGACCCCTTCGTAGAGATAGAGAACAAAAATATTTACCATTAGAAAACGTCTCAAGGATAACGTGTTGCTGGAAGTGTCTCTCCCCTGTTTAACATTATAAAAAAGTGATTTAGAAACAGTGTCCAGCAAGGAGGTCGGTTGGTGTCACACGTCAATGGGTTCGACTCCACTGCTTTTCCAGCCTAGTGGAAATTGTCCCTTTGGATTTTTTTCTCCCCCCACCTCCCAAAAGAGCAAAAACCCGAGGTTTGGGTCTGGTGCTATCAACTCCTCCACCATTCTGTCCGAAGCATCCCGTGCCCTGCAGCTTCTCCAAACCCCCTCCGGTTTCACGCTCTGCATCGTGCTGGCCGGAGCCCCATGCGACAGGGAGGAAGCGCGTTACGAGGAGCGTTAGTGCAGCCCGTTAGTCTGGGGAATCGGGTCCTCATCCTCACCAGAGCAAACCCAGTGCGTGCCGGGGCAGGCTGCAATCCCTGAGAGGAGCCATACAGACACTGTGCGGCTGTGGGCTTCGGGAAGGTGACCGTGTCCTGCCAGCGACACTTGCACCACTGGGATTTAGCGATAAAGCTGGCCAAGCTGGCGGTGAGCCCAAATTCTGGGTGTGCTTGGGCTGCTCAGCCTCACCCGTGCATCGGTGCACCTGGATGCAGGGAGCCCCAGCAAGGCACGGCACAGCCCTGGGGTGCTGAGCACCCAAGGGAGCATGCAGGAGCCTGGGGGGAAAAAAATGGCCAAGAAGGGGCTAAGAGCAGCCTGGGCAAAGCCACAGACCCCAAAATTGGTGCTAAAACACCCAAAGATCGCTTTGGGGGACTGCCTCAAAAAATTAGCCTGAGCTTTGCCCTGCAAAACTGCCTGGCACCACCCATCTGCGACATGTCCACCCCCTTCATCTCGGTCACTTTGGGGAGGGGACAAGGCACCCCAGCACTTCTTTTTGCTCCTGCGTGGGGACAGAGCCCCATGGCAGCACTGGACTGAAGCTGGAGAGCCCCTGGGTGAGCACGGAGCTGGGGTGCTTGGGGCACGTGGAGCCCATCACCCGTGGGACCGAGCGGAGACGAACACATCCCTGCTTAATGAGAAACGATGCCAGGTCCGTGTGGAGGGGAGGACGGTGGAAGGGGACAAGAGGGGAGATGCAGCCCCCGGCTGTGCCTGCGCTGTCGCGGGGGGCTCAGGCTGAGGGCAGGGATTCAGCAGCCGGGACGCAGGATGCTGAGGCTCTGCAGGGACCGCGTCCTCTGCGGGGAGGTTGATGTGCATGGAGGAGCATGCACGGCATGCCCATGGCCACCCAGCCCACGTCCCCGTGCCCTGCTTTCCCCTACCCTGCCGTCCCTTCGCTCTGGTGTCCCCAGCATTGACCCAGCAGCGGGGTCCAGCGCAGCCCCCACTCCTGGCACTGCTCCCGGCACCGCTCCCGGCACTGCTGGCTTCACAAAGCTACGGAGCATCGGTGGTGCCGCTGCAAACCGCCTGGGCGCGGGTCAGGAAATCGGCCGTAAAACTTGAGCTGGGTTTAGTTTCCTTCTCCATCTAATCATATTTCCTCCCCATCCACCATCTCCCGCTCCGCCAGTGCTTGCTGCAAGTGGGGAAACGGCGACGGCCACACTGCACCCCAAATACTGGCAGGAGGGAGCTGCGACGATGCCCTGGCTTGCAAATCTTCCCAGAAAGCCAAAATCTGCATCAACTGCGACAGTCCGGTTTGCATCTCCCCACGGGCGCTGCATCCTAGGCTGCTGGAAGGCGATTTTATGTTTGGTTTGTTTTTGTTTTTTTTTTTTTTTTTAAAAAAGGCTGCTTTTCGAGCATAAATATAAATATATAAGGTCATCGGCCTCCCCTCCAGGCTCCCCCTCCCCCTCGAGCCTGCAGACATGTTGGGAGCCATTAGGGCTGGCCCTGCTTTGCTCAGAGGCATGTTATTCATTATCTGCATTTTTAAAAGCAGCAATAAAAAGCGGAAAAATGAAAAACACCGGCCGTGGCCTAATGAAACTGTCATTCAAAGGGGCTGATCGTGCTTCCTGCCGCGTGGTGTGATCTGAAGGGAACCTGGACCAGGGGCCTGTCCCGGCAGCCCATCAAACGCACCGCGTACAATTTCAAAGCCCATGGCCCGGGGAGCGAGTTTGCGTTTCCCCTCGCTGGAAACTTTATTCCCCTTGAAATGATGAAATATTTCAGAGGAAATGGGGAAGGGGCGGCGGAGGGAGCACTGGGGAGGGGAGAGGGCTATTTGCTGAGCCCCGGCTATAAAACAAGAAAGGGTGGTTATAAATATCCGAGCAGGTACCTCGGCCATAAATCTGCCGGCTGGGCATCCCCGCGGGGTGGCCGCCGGCTCCCAGCGGCCCGAGCACAATCCTGCAGTGTTCCCGCGGTGGGGCTGGGGGGCCGGGAATCCCCCGGGGGACGCGGGAGCCAGGCGGGCCCCTTCCTGCGGAGAGGGGGCTGCAGACCTCGCAAGGGATGGGAAAGGCACGGCGGTGGGTTTTTGGGCTGGCGCTGCTCCTAAAATCGTCCGTCGCGGTGTTTAATTTTCCTCGGGAAGGTGGGCGAGGGGAGAGCTCCTGGGGATGTACCGGCTCTGGTGGGAGATGCCTCCCCAGCAGACACAGCACACAGAGTGGGGACAAAGCGGGAGATTTTGGCCAAGGCCAGGAGGACGAGTGATTTTGGAAACCCCCAAATCCCACCCTCATGCCTTTGGTACCCGGAGTTCGAGTGCTGAGACCCTCCGGCAACTGGACCCCTCTCGAGCATCCCCCCAGATGACGAGATGCTTTGGAGAGCTGCTCTCCCACCCCCTGCACCCAGCGGGTCAGGAGCGTCTTTTTGGTGCCAGAACTCCCCGAGCCCTCGCGCCAACACAGACAACGCGCGCAGGGACCTCCGTCCAGGAGGAACACACGAGCCGACGCACCCCGGGGTCCCAAAGTCCCCATCGGAGGAGCGCTCCCCACCCCGGGCATAGCAATAACCCCACGGGAGGGTCCTCGGCGGGTGGGATGGGATGCAACAGCCGCAGGAGCAAACACAAGGATGAGGGGGACAAGGGGCTGCGAGTGCCTTGCAGCAGCCCGGAGGGACTGGGATTAATCCTGGAAACGGGCTGGGTGACAGCGGTGACATTAAGGCAGCAGGCAGCCGAGCGGACAGGCGGGACAGCTTTCCTGGGAGCTCAGCCCCGAGCATCCCTCGAGCCGGCGGGGAGCAGCCGGGGGTGCGGGGGGCTCCTCCGCTGTTCACCCCGAGGACGGAGCCATCTTTGGAAAGCGCAGAGGGTTTTCTGTTCAGGCACAGCGGGGAGACAGGGAGCCAAAACCTCTCTCTTGCTTTCAATTCCTTTTTCTTTTTTATTTTGCAATAAGAACGCAAATGTCTAGAGCAATTTGTGGACTTAATCACTCCCCGAATGTAACATTTTTTTAAATCAAATCAGCTGTTAAACAGCACAAGCATATGAAACCAGTAAAACTTCTATCTCTGTTTGATGTTTTACAATTTGAAAACACACACAGGAAAAGGACAATTTTGGGGGTGGTTGAGTTGTCGGGTTGTTGGGGTTTTGGTTTTTTTTTGCAAGACAATTGTTCCTGAGCCAAGGCCCCGCAGTGCCAAGTCGGAATGGATCGCCGCGGCCAAATCTGTCCCCTCCGTCTCCCTGCCCGAATGCTGCCAGTAACGGTGACAGCGACAATTTCTAGTGGGGACATCCTCACCCCTCTCCCTCCAGTGACACAGAGGCAGGCAGGGACCCCTGCCCGCACCCCGGCACAACCAGCCTGTCCCCAGACATCATCTCAAGCATCCCTGCAGCCACTTTTGCTCCCCGCGGTCGAGCAGCGACGCACCCCTGAGCCTCGCGGGTACCCGCAGCATCCCTCACACGCGCACCGTGTTTCTCCAATCTCAGCAAAAGGAAATGCCGCACCCTCAAAGCTTGGGAAAAAAAAACCCCTTCATCAGGCCGAGAGCGTATTTCCCAGGGAGGAAGACGAGCCATCCCGCACCCCGACCCACAGCCCCGGCGGCCCGGCGATGGCTCGCACCTACCTATGCACGTCACCCCGTCGGAGTGCAGCAAAAACTTGACGTGGCAGCCGCACTTGGGCCCCTGGTCGGTGTCGTCGCAGGTGTGCTGGCAGCCCCCGTTCCCGTAGTTGCAGGTCACTGCGGGAGGCAAAGCACCGGCCGTCACCCGGGGCCCCAGTCCCTCTCCTCCCTGCCCGGCATCCCCAAGCGGTAGCACAAAGCTGTCTTGGAAAAACCTCGTTTGTACCCTCGGAGAGATCCCTCCCTCCTGGATAATTTCTAAAGCCCTTCAACTTTCCCTGCGGGATCTTGGCAGATGCAAACTGTTATGTGGTTTCTCGCTTCTTCCCTTTGCATATCTGCTAAATGCCACCGGCGGAGCCCAAGCGAAGGGGACCCGTGGGCTGGCTGCCCCTGACCCTGGATCTGGTGTTACAGGGGAAGGGTGGGACTTTCCCGAGCTCTGGAATGACTCAGGTGCTCCTGGGAATCCCTGCCAGCCCTCCCCGGGGGGCAAGGCGTACTGTTCATTTAGCTTGGAGGGATAATAGGCTCATAGGATTAAAACTCCACTTCATCAGCGATTTTACACATTTGCTGCAGACAGCAAATGAGAAACAAAATAAAAATAATTGCATAAACACATACATATCTATTTAATAACCCTGGCAGTGCCAGCAAGATGCTGGCAGGAGATCAGACAGGCTGAGAGCACCATATCCCCCGGGGAGAGGATTCCTGCGCTCCTCCTGTGCGGATCGCACTCTCCCTGTTCATCTCCCCTTTGGAAAGTGAAACGATGAGACAGGGACAGGAGATGCTGCGCCTCTGGGACCCCCTTTAACTGCCATTTCAGCCTGCTCAGTGTAAGGGCACGCTGTCCCGTGGGGACATGGCAGAGGGGGATGCCAGGAGCATCATCTGCAAGGGCAACGGAGGCAGAGCCAGGCACGCCAGAGGAAAATGAAGCCAGAGGGCTGCAGGCTTGATAAATCAACTAGTACGAGGGGGAGTCAGGACTTTGCAGCAGGGCCAGGAGGGGTCTGTACCACTGGGACGAGGTTAGGGGTCCCCGGGAGGCCGTATCCCCATCCCTGGAGGGCTCCTTACGTTTGCAGTCGCGCTGGTTCTTGGTGAGCTCGAAGCCGGGGCGGCACTCGCAGGCGATGCCCCCCTTGGGGGTCTCCCGGCAGATGTGGGCACAGCCGTGGTTCTTGTTCATGCAGTTCATTCCTTCTAAAAGAGAGAAGGAAGCAAAGAAAAGCTCCAAAAGCTCGCCAGCACTGCTCCATAGCGGGATGTCTGGGGTGGGACGGGGAGATGGAGGCGATGAGGGGAAAATCTTGCAAGTGAGGACCTTAGGGGGGGACAGGACAACCCCGGGCAATGCATCGAAGGGCAGCATCCTGGCACAGAGCTGCTCAGGAAGGTGGACAAAGCCAGGAACCTTTGATTCCCTCCCACCGCCTTGGGTGAGACCCCGCTCCCACGCCTCCAGTGCAGAAGCTGCTGCTGCTGCCCCCCGGCCCTTCCTGGCACCGAGGGGACGGAGTCATGCAGCTCCTTTTTGGAAGGCAAGGAGGATGGAGTGAGCGCGGTCGTGATTACAGACCCCTGGGCAGGCAGTTGTGGCACTGTTCAGCAGGGCAAGGAAGGGTTTTGGAGGTACAGAGCTGGCTGCTGCGGGGGACAGCCCTGGAGCTGCTCTGCCGGGATAAACCCCAGGGCTGTGTCTGTAAGCTACAGGATGCATTGACAGCTCAGGGAAGATTCCCAGCTGACAGCCCCAGGGGAATGAGGGTTGGGGGAGCTGCTGGTTCCCATTGTCGGAGCTGCCGTTTTGCCCTCGCTGACCTGTCCACAGCCCCCTCCTGCTCCAGCTTCTCTTGGGGCATGGGGACATCCAGCTGCAGAAAGCTGGGTTCAGCCTACGCCAAACGGGGCATCGATGGGAGTTTATGAGACATTTAGCAAAACCCACAGCAAGGTGGGGATGGCCCACCAGGAGATGCAACTGCCAGCTCAGGGCCTTTTTCTAGCAGAGGGAGGGGGTCAGCTCCTTCCCGGGCACCCAGTGCCAAGCCCACCGCAGGGTGAGTGATGCCGGCATCAGGATGGGGGACCGGGCAGAGCTGCAGGCCCGTGGGCTGCCAAAAGCCTGGGGCAGGAGGGTAAGGGAATGTCCTTATGGCATCAGGGCACCTCGAAGGAGGATGCTGAGATGCACCTAGCATGCACAGGAAGGGTTAAAAACCACAGGCTGGAGCCTGTGGGTGTCCCAGGCTGCTCCCCATCACCTGCCCTGCAGACCCCGCCTGGCTCCACTCCAGGACAGGGTGATCATCTGTAATTGCAGTGGCAGGCGAGCCTTTGAGCCTTCTGTAATTAGAGCCTCCCGCCTCCGACCACACCAGCCCTCCCTTCCCTGGTCTCTGTGCTGGGGCTGGGAACCCCCCAACCTGCGGGGAGCCCCACTCCGTTCTCCTGGCACCCTCCAGCCTGCCTGGGGGCTGGGATGCTGCTGCGAGCCCCCATGCTCCAGCCAGCCCTGCCCTGGGACCCCCCGGGGCACGCGATGCCCTGGACACGCCATGCCCTGGACAGAGCCTCTCCTCCAAACAGCAGCTCTTCTCTCCCCCTCTTTTTTGTTGCTGCTCTTTACCACCTGGCAGCATCTCCACTGCCTCCTGGGTACCACGGCGGACAGAGAGACCATGGAGGAGCTGACCCTGCCCTGCCGCGCCGCTGCTGCCCCGGAGATGCCACCTTCCAGAGCAGCCAGATCCCGACAGCCGGCAGTCTGCAGAGATCCCCCGGCACGTCCTAGCAGAGACGCAAGCTCTGGCATCCGTGTGTCCTGGCTTCTCTCCAGGCCAGGACGGCCGCATGCTGTTTTCCTAAGATTCCCCAAGCGATTCCACCCGGGCACAGCATCCTCCTCCGCTGCACGACGCTGGGACACAGCAATCCCTCAGTGCCTGCAGCCACCACCTGGGAAGGGAGCCCTTGAGCTTTGCACCCCCTTTAATCCTTCCTCTCCCTGCAACACTGTCACCTGCTCTTGCACCGGCACCGCGTGAGGACCCTGCTCGCCCCTTCTGCTTTCGGTGGCTCCACTATCACCGTTGGGATGTGTGACGGGGATTAAAGGCACCGATACCCCAGCGAGCCCCATCCCTTGGCCTCTCCCTACTGGGAGGGACTGGCCAGTGCGAGGGAGAGGGGGGTGGTGCTGCCAGAGGGGGTTCCTGGGATCCAGCCCCCGGGTCTCCTGACCCAGCAGCATTTCACCCCCTCTGCATCATGAGGGAGAGAGGAAAGCAAGAGGGAGATTGAGAAACAGAGAAAGAGCAGAGGGAAAGGAGAAAGCCTCCTGCCAGGGTAGGAGAAGAGAGACAAGGAGCTGGCAAGGACCCCAGAAGGAAGGAAGGAGCCATAACGTTGAGGTTTAGCTCTCTAATACTGAATGCTTCTGCCTTGGCAGTGCCCAAGGAGCCAGGAGTAAAGTCAGAACAGGCTTTAACATCGGACCCCAAATTGTCCTCAGCTCTCCGCTTTTTCCAGGCTCACAGCCCGCGGACCAGCTGCAGCCCTCCCACCCCTTGTCCTCAGCAGCCGCTCCTGAGCCTGAGCTCAGGGACCACATAGCAGCTACAAAAGCAATCTCAGGGCGCAGAAACACCACCGACATCCCTGGGCCAACAACGCTCTGCAGCCGCTCAGCTCAGAAACCAGCTCAAAACCCAGCACCTGCATCCCTGTCCCCAGCAGGGGCCACCCACTGGTGTCACCAGGGGGACGGAGCAGCCAGCTCGTCCCTCTTGGGAACACAAGGGATGGGGACGCGGGAGATGCCACAGTGACCGCTGAGCTGTCCTGGGCTGGGCAAGATTCCCAGGGGAGCTGGAGAGATCACGCAGCTGGGAAGGGGGAAGGAGGAAAGCAAAAACACTCAGCCGGCTTTGCCAAGCAGAGGAGATAAAAATCAGCAGAGACGCAAAAATCTCTCATTTCCTCTTATTTTGGCTAAGAGATTGCTCCAGACGGCAGCAATTTAGAGCTGATACCGAGACGAAGGGCTCGATGCTGTGCAAGACCTGGCGGGAGACGATGCGTCTTGCAGGGTGATGTGAGGATCTCCGGGTACCTTTTATTTAATAAAACGCTCTGGATACAGGATTAATGTCCTCCATTTGGTATTACTGTGCTCAATTAAGGGGCCTGCAAGGGTTTTGTGACAGAGGTGTTTATCAGCCCCACAGCATCCTCTCCCAATGCGCTCAGAATAAATTTACTTTTAAACTTGCAACACTGAGAAGGGTCAGCAACCAGCACCCAAAGCCAGGGGTGATGGGGGACAGACCTGCCCGATAAATGGCAGGGATGGAGGGGGCACCCGCCATCCAGGAGGGGCAGGGAGACGCCGCACACTAACCTTCGGGGCGCTGGATGCAGGTGTGCTGGTTGTCACTGAGGAAGAAGCCCTCCCGGCAGAAGCATTCGTAGCTGCCCATCATGTTGACACAGGTCTGCTGGCAGCCGCCGTTGCCCTCCGAGCACTCGTCCAGGTCTGCGAAGGGAAGGTGGCAAGGGGTGAGCGTGGCTCCATGGCACGCCAAGGGGATGGGGAACCAGGTGTGACAGATTTGCGAGGCAGCACATTATTTCTGCCTTATATCTGTGATCCCCCAGCTAGAAGAAAGGGGGATGCTTTAGGGGTGCAGGGGATGAAGGCAAAGCACATCAAGAGGTGGGTCGCAGAGGCCATACAGCTTCCCCGGCTGATGGGCAAAACAGATCTGGCCTCATTTTACAGAAGGGAACACCAAACCACAGAGAAAGGGATCTTCCTTGTCGCAGGACCTCCAAAACACCCAGGATGCTCGGCCAGGATACCGGCTGCAGCTGCCCCCCGCTCCCAACCCCTCCGAGCCCGTTGCCGGCTGGGATGCCTGCACTTCATTAGGGGGAGCTGGGAAACCTTAGCCTGGAGCGGGGATAATTACTTGTAAGGAGACTCAAATCCCCAGCAGCTCTGCTGCCCTCGTGCCTGTTTTGGTTTAACAAACCAAGGCTGGAAGGGGCTCGAAGTGCACACCCGTGGCAGCGGCAATGCCCTTACCCCGGGCTGCTCCTGCTCTATCCCTGCAAATCCCTCATTTAATGAAGAGCAACAGCCTGTTGCTCTCTCCAGAGGGTTTTTGGGGACAGTGGTCCAAGCTGAACCTGCCAGTGCCCGAAGGTGCCAGAGCAACCAGGATGCCGGGATCGGGCAGAGAGGCAAACCTCTGCCACAGCCACCCCTGCCCCTCCACCCGTGCGGGTGACGGCGCTGGGCCGGGGAGCGAGGGGCCCCGTGCCAAAGAAAACCTCCCGTGAACTCGAGCATTGCAGAGCCGGCAGCCGAGGGGAAAGCGGAGCCCCGCCAGCATCGGCTGCTGGAAATGCCGGAATAGCGGCTCGGTGACGGCACGCGCCGGGGGGCCTCCTAACCCCGGACCCCCAGCACACCCTCAGCCCCGAGCAGCATGGCACACACCAAAACCCCTTGCTTTTGGGCAAAGAGATGGATGGACGGATGGATGCCCGAGCAGCAGGGTTGCCTTGCACCGTGCCCCAGCGCCAGGCAAGTCCCAGGGGATGCCGTAACCTCCGGGGATGCTCAGAAATCAAAGCAGGGCTGCAGAGCCCAGGAGCACCCCACAAACCCGCTACCTTGGGAAGGAGGAGTTGAAAACATCATCTCACAGCCAGGCGCCCGCGAGGCAGGCTAGGGCTGACAGCCGGGCTGCAGCCAGACACAGAAGGGACGTCCTCTGTGATGGCAGGAGGCTTGCGGCTTCCTCTGAGGCTCGTCCCAGCCAAGCTATGTCCTGCAGATGCCAGTAACTCTCCTCAAATCCCCCCCCGCTTATAACAAGGGCTTAACGTCTTGCGACTTCTCCTTCAAGCTCCGCACAAAAATGAGGAGGCAGCCGTTCAAACCCGATGGCTGAAACGAGACTCTGCCGCTCTAATACCTGTTTTATTAAATACAACAGAGATGGGCAGAAGCCAGCCGGGCCCGTGTCAGGATGGGGGCTTGAATTCCTGTCCTGGTTCAAAAGGTCGCCCGGGGTGGGCGATGGGGGGAACCGGTGGGCTCTGGCGGGCACGCACCCCAACACACCTCCGGCAGGGCCACTGCCCGCAGCGCCAGCAAAGCTTGCGCGTGACCCTCCGCTTTGCTCTGCTTCTCTTTCTTTTGGCTAAGAGGGGGTGCTTGCAGGCTGGGCAAAGCACAGCCAGGAGCGGGGGGGAAGGAAGACGGGGCAAAACCCACCGGGGTTCATCCCTGCTGCCCCCTCCCCGAGAGCAGCCGCTGAGCAAACCCGGCCAGAGCACAGAGGGTCTCAGCAACCTCATCTGTAAAATGGGCTCCAGGGGATAAACCTGCACCATCCCTACAGCAAAGCAAGGCGGCCAAGACGCCGGGATGAGCCGAGGAAAGGCTCAAGGCGGGAGCTTTGGCTGCCCCCCCCAGGTCTCCCCTCACCCGGCTGCTCCCCAGCCACCTCCATCCCCTCCCACCCAACTCTGTAAACACATGACGTCTGTGGCTCGCCAAGCCCGGCTTTCCTTTCTTCTCCTCGGGCTCATCCTCCCCTGGGAGAGGAAGGCAAAGCCGCCCGCCCGCGCCTCCTCCCAGCTGTGTAAATCTCCCCCCTCCCCGAGGAAGCTGCAAAGATCCCGGTGATGGTGGTTAATGCAAAGCGTATGTGTCCATAATCCCTTCCCCCTCCTCCTCCCAGTGATGAGCTCACTAATGACCCCTCTGCAGACACTAATTAGAAAATAGCATGAGCTCCAGGCGGAGGGAAGGCGGGCGGCCCCGTGCCCCGGCGATCCCACCCGCGGGTGCTGCGGGAGGAAGCGGGTGCCGGGACGCGGGCAGCCCGGCCGGCCCCGGAGCTCTGCCGGGAGCTTTGGCTTCACCACGGCCGGATGGAGTTTGGGGCGGTGGGAAGTGGCGGGAGGATGCACGGCCGCTCCGTAGGCAGATGCCAGGTTTGTCTTGGCCCGGGGATTATTTACCCAGTCCCTTCGCTGGTTCCCATCCCCACCATATTTGCTATTAACTCATCTATTTTGGCAGGTGCAGGGCTGACCTCAAGCACGAGCGGAGCGAGCGGCAGGGCCCGGGTGAGCCCCGTCGGCTGGTCCTGCCTTCGGCAGCGGAGCAGAGCTGCCGGCCCGGCTGCTCGCTGCAGCAGGATGCGGCCACGGGCAGGCTGTGACTCGCGTCCAGCATCCCCAAACCCAACCCTCCCAGTCCTGCCTTACCCCAACCTCCCCCAGTCTACGGATGGACCCATGGAACAAGTTTTTCTCCCAGCATGGAGTATGCCTGCAGCCGGCTTGCTGCCCTGGGAACGCCACCGTGGCCCCCCAGCTCTACAAAAGGTCTGGGGGCGTCAGAGCTCGGGAGGTGCCCGGCAAAGCAAGCCAGCAGGGTGGTCCCAAGTGCCAGAGCTGCCGAGCGGCTGCGACACACCGGCATCCCATCCCGGCACGCGCCAGGGATGTCCCTCACCTAAGCAGTTGTGGCCGTCGTGCGCTAGGCGAAAGCCGTCGTAGCAGGTACAGCGGTAGTTGCCAGGGATGTTGACGCACTCGTGGACGCAGCCCGCGTTGTCTTCCCGCTCGCACTCATCGACGTCTGCGGAGAGAGGAGGGCAGGAGAGCTGTGGGGCTGCCCCGGCTGAGGATGGCCAACTCACTGCACGGGTGCTGCTCCCCATCTCCAGAGTGTTTGTGACCCAGCTGATATCATGCCCTGGGGTCTCTGCTGTCTCTGCTTATTCCAGCAGGTCCCCAGCTCCGTTATCACCTACAGCATCCCTCCACACCCTGCGAAAACATCCCCCATCCTCCTCAGTCTAGACCCTGGACTTTCAGCTAACCCGCCGTCGTAAAGCCTGGCACAGTGCGACAACCGGCCGAGTGCTCCGGGAATCACAGGGGATATCCCGACGGCAGTGGGCAGAGCAGCCAGTCTCCATGGCAAAGCCTTGCTGTGCCTGGAGGGCACTTTAATCCCTCTGTTATTTGTACTCAGCCCATCCTAACCCTGGACCCGCTCTGAGCAGAGCCAGGAATTTTTCCCCTGCCCTGCTCCTGCTTTCCTGGTGCCGCTCCTCCAAGGAGCCCATTTTCTTTCCATGCCCCACTCAGCTGCATATATCTGTATCTACGTCTATGTCTATATCTATATCTACATCTATATCACCTATATCTCTGTATCTTATTTTTAAGCTTCTTATGTTTTATCTGCTAACCCCGTTTTGCAGCCTTTGGGTTGGAAATTCTGCAGTGAAAAAGAAGCCCAGTTTTGTTTAAAAGAAGCCCCAGGTGACCCTCCTGGGCCTGGGCAGCCCCAGCCTTGCAAACACGGCTCTTTGCAGAGCAGAGGAGGGAGCACGACGGCTGCCACCGCCACCGGGCAGGAACAGTCACGCTCCTCTCCATCCCTGTGCATCGCAGTGTCAACAGGCCAGGAGTTTGGGGCAGAAAAGGGGAATAAAAGGTTTGCAATGGACTGGGGTAAACAAGCAGCCTTTTAGGAAGGGCAGGGGACATCGCTGATGAGCCACCACCTGCCTCCGACCTGCCGGGGCTGTCACTCGTCGGAGGGGCTCCGGCTCCGGTGGCAGTGGCATGCCCCTACCTTTGCAGTGTTTCCCGTCACCGGTGTAGCCGGACTTGCAGATGCACTTGTAGGACTTGGGGGTGTTCTGGCAGATGGCGTCGATGTGGCAGTTGTCGGTGCCCTCCACGCACTCGTCGACATCTGCACGGGGAGAAGCGGGGGGAGCGATGGGGAGAGCTGGGGGAGCTCTCCCCATCTCCCCATGGGAGTCATCGCCCGAGGCGATGCAACCAAGCAGGCCTCTGGCTTTTCAACCTGCATTTGAACCAGAAGAGCTTGAGGGAGCAACACTGCTGCTTTGCTTCTTCGCGGCTTCGCCGCACCCAGCCCTGATGCAAGGGGTGATGGGCTCAGGGTGGGGTGCTGGAGCGGCAAGCACTCCCGAACAGCACTGCCCGTGTCCCCGCTCTCGTACAAGCCGCTCTGAGACTCCCCGACCCTTTTATGTGTCTGACGGTAGGAAACCCCGCTCAGGCGCCCGTAGTCCAGGCTGGAGCCAGCCCAGGCAGAGGTGAAAGCCTCTGTCTCCAATTAGCCATTTCCTGAGCCGACCAGTCACCCAAATAATCGTCATCGCTTTCTATTCTTAGGCGCGGAGGAATGTGCATGAATTAGCAGGGACCGCATTAAATAAAAAATAAACCTGGGAGCCAGGAGTGGGAAGCAGGAGGGAGAACTGGGAAAAACATAAAGGCTTCTTCAGGGGCACAGCCAAAAGCCGCATCCCCCTCACCCCGCTTTGTCCCTCATCCCACTTATCCAGGATGCAGCGCTGTGGCACCCGGGACATCCCGTCCACAGCATCATATGCTGGTGACGGCCTCAAGCAGCGACGCCCAAGGGTTTGCCATGGCAGAAGGCCGCGGGAGCGGAGGTTTTAATGGTATTTGGGAAACAGACGCCTCGAGCGCGTGAGGCGGAGGTTTACGAGCGAAAGGCCGCTCACCTGGCTGCTCTCTGCCTTCCCTCCGCAGGCAGTAAGGGAGACGTGGTGCCCCGGCGTGGGCACATCCCCTTCTCCGCCTGCGAACACCTGGCAGTGGTGTAAGGCAGCTGGGTGCCCCCGGGGGGGAGGCGGGGGCCGAGCATCGCCCGCAGCCCCTCGGGTCCAGGCAGGGCTCCCAGAGCACCCCGGGCTCCCCGCTCCGGCTCCACGGGCACCTGGGGAGCGTCGGCGCTGCTCCGGGGGGCTGTTCACCTCCACCACCTCTCACGGGGATGGGGAGCGTCCCACCAGGGAAGGGGGATCTGAGGGTCCCTTCAGCTTCCCTGTACCCCATGAAGAGGAGCCCGAGGCTGCGAAGCTCTAGGCTGCCTTTAAAAAGCCGCTTTTCAGCAACCCCAAGAACAGAAGTGCTCCGGCGCGTCCCCGAAGACATGAAACATCCCTGCAAGCCGCGGGCGGGCAGGCAGCCCCCACCAGACCCGCCGGGACAGCGGCCGCGGCCATGGGAGCGCTGGCCCGAGCCCTGTCCCGGCCACCCCGGCAGTTTTTTGCCGGGAGATGTGAGTCACCCAGCCGGGGGGAGGAGAGCTTTGCCTTTGCACCAGGGAGGCGGCACGTGCCTGCGCATTGTATAAATATTTACAGCCCGCATTCATATTTGTTATTTGACATTAGCCATGGCCCGCGGCCACCACAGCCTCCCTTGGGCCATTAATCACCGGCTGGAGGCTGACCCACCACGGCGGGGACGACGGAGAGATTGCACGGGGGACCAGCACCCCGCTCTTGGCCAGCACCGTCGCCTCCAGCACCCACGGCAGCGGCCATGGTGCCACCGCGCTGCGACCACCCCAGTACCCGACGGCATCCCCGGGGAGAGGCTCACAGCCTGCCCTGCGCCGGGGGTCCCACAGGGGCTCGGGGGGGCTGTTGTCCCTTCAGGGAGGTGACCGTGGCACGGGTTCGGTTTCTCCCTAGCCAAACTTCACGTACGGCTGCAAACCCTGTCCCCACCCCGGGCCACAGCCGCCCTGCCGCACCCCTGACCCGCCTGCAAAGACCCCATCCTACAAACCAAAGATCGTGTGCAAATAATGACCGGTGGAAGAGAACCTGCAAAAGCCGCAGGAGTGCAGAGCTCGCTCCTTCCCAACCACGTTTTCAGGCTTAAAGAGCCTTTCGGCACAGGAGGAAGCGCCTCCATCGCTGGCGAATGCCATTCGGCATCACAGAGACTTCGCCTCCGGCTCCGGCATCCCTCGCCAGGGCTCGTGGGTGGGTGGCGGGAGGGATGCGGCACCGGCGCGGGGAGACGCGTGGGAGACGTTGAGCGCTCGCCGCTTGGCGGGCAGCAACGGGCGCGGGGATGCGACAGCAGCAAGGCTAATGCTGAACCAAAGACCTCCTGAATTTGCAAATCCTGGTCCTGACCCCGTGCGGTTCGGAGCCCTCTCTCGGCTCTTCCCTCCCAGGTTTAAATCACGGCTCGATGCTTCAAGCCGATGGTCCCAAGGAGAGAGTTGCTGGGTGCCAGCACCCTGGGCGCCCGCCCCGACGTACAGGTGGGAACCAGCACCCAAACAGTACAGACCATCCATCAACCGCCATCTCCTTCCCCTAAAAACACCCAAAACATCAAGCATCCATCAAACGTCACAACATTGACGTTTTCCCAGCCTTTTGCCAGAAATCTCTCTTTTTGGGAGGTTTTATTTTCTATTTCTTTTTCCTCCTGCATCCTCAAACTCAAGACAATGAACAATGTCTGTGCAGCGCTGAACACAATGCCGTGCCTTTCCCACTTGCACATGTATTTTTTTTTTTGTATCTTTTTTTTTTCCATTCTGTAACTTCAAAACTTCTCTAACTTTGGAAAGATTACACAGCAGCAAAAGTACAAAAGACAACATTATGAATTTGCCACTCTGTAATTTTTCCAAAGCTGGAGACGTTCTGAAAGGTTACAGGATTATGAAAAAAAAGGAAAAAAAGGGGAAAAAAAGTGCGTGTGTGTGGGAAGAGTGAATAAATACTCTCCTCGGCACCCCAGGAGGCATCCCGAGGTTGGCAAAGATCCTAATTTCAGAATGCTGAAATTTTGGCTCCTAAGAAGTATCCTTCAGGAATGATGTAGTGAATTAAAAAAAAAAGCCCTCTGAAAAACTAAATTTTTGCATTTTTGTCAACGCAAGCAGCGTTTTCCCACGAAAGGGAAGGTTTGTCGTTGGGACAGCCCGCTCTTCCTGCAGGAGAATTTTCTCCTTCCCAAAAAACGCCCGTGGCTGCGCTGCAGGTGCTTCCAGCCACCGCCAAGGCACGAGGGATTTCATTTTCAAGCCAAGCTAAGATTTTTTTTTTTTAAATCCTTATTGATGTTCCCGTCCCTATCTGCTCTTGCAAAATCCTTGCTGGGGTGCGCCCTGCTCGTCCCCCTCCTCGGGAGGACCTTTTGAAATCCAGGTCCTGAATCCAGGTGGGGTTTTTTGGGGGGGTTTCCCAGCCAGGACCCCCTGCAGACCAGCACGAATAATCAAAGATGCCCCTTTTCACTCAAAATTGCCTGAAACGGGCCCAAACCGGATGGCTCAGATGGGCGCATCGTGCCCCCAGTCCCCGGAACCGGGGGATTTTGCGTCAGGCGGGGAATTTAATTTTGATGAAGGTGCTGAGTCCCGCTGGGGACCCAAGCTCTCACCCACGTCTGCCGGCCCCCGCTTCCCTGCCCAGCCCCACCTCCCCGTCCCACCCCGCTTTGGGGCTAATTAGGGCTCGTCAGAGGGCAAGAGCACCCTCGGCATCACCGCCACCCCGTGCCGGGGGGTTTGCGGTGAAGGGCAGGAGGCTGCGGCGCTCGCCCCGCGCCTCGGGCGATGTTTTTTATTCCATTGTGGGTGGGATTTTCCAGCGCTGACTGTTGGGCCCCGTTCCGCTCCAGCTGCAGCTTTATTCTCCATTTCAAAGGCACTGGAGGCAGACGGTTTCAACGCCACTGCCATTTCGAGCGTGCCAAAAGCCGGGGGACCGCCAACCCCCTGGGACTGGCGTGCTCCCACCGGGGAGGCGAAGGGCTTTGACCGAGGCCGGCGGGGAAGGCGGTGGCAGAACCCACGGGCACCTGGGTCCCACGCTTGCGCCCTGCCCTGCGGCGTCACGCCGCCCGCGATACGTGAGGGCGAGGGGGGATAAAGCAACAGCTTGTATATTTTTAGATCCTGGATTGAGGCTCTTTCCTCACTTCCCTATTTTGTTGTTGGGGTTTTTTTTTTAAAAAAAAGATGGTTTTATCCATAGGCTTAAAGTCCCAATAAATTTGAGGAGGGGGCAGAGATAGGGCAGCAAAAACGCACCAGAAAACCCCTAAACAAACAAAACCACCGTCCCTTTTCTCTCTTCTACAAGCGCTTCAGCTTTTTCTCTCAAATTAATTTTATTCTTTATTTTTATATAGGCATATATATTAACAGCCTGTCTGTATAGGGATGTGTGTGTAGCTGTTGGCAGACACGTGGAGTTTCCACTCGGCCTTAATGCCAAATTAAAGCTTTATAACTTCAGTAGCTCTTTTTACCAGGGTATTAATAACCACCTCAGACACTGTGGTGCAGTTTATTAATCATTTGTTCAACCGGGGAGCTCGCGAGGGCGACTCGTGCTGTGCCGCGGCGGGACGGGCGCAGGGCACGGCCGCGGGCGGCTCCGGTGCAGCCGACGGCATCGTGCCGGGAGGGGAGGGGGGCCGGGGGCTGGCGAGAGGGGAGGAAGATGATCTGCGGGGCGGCTTTTGGCAAACTGGCCGAAGATGCGTCACCCAAAAGCGAGATCCTAACTCAGGTGCTCGGCGATGGCTTGTTGCCAGGACGGGGGTGCCATGCCGGGGATGCCGTGCCAGCGGTCCCTGGGCGGGTACCCGCGCTCGGGTCGGGTCAGAGGGGATGTCTGCATCCCACCACGCGATGGAGACCCCTGCCCCAGCCCCCCTGCAGGAGCCCAGCACCCCACACATCCACCCCCAGCTCTCCCAAATGCACGTGGGACTCGGCAGATACAGCCGCAGCGCTGAATGATGGAGCACGGATGAAGGATGAGGAACCCCAAGTCGCAGCGAGGATCAGGAGGCGGTTCCCACCTTGGTGACCCCATCGCCCCATGCCCAGACTCTGCTCCGCACCCCACACCTTGGGGTCTTCCTTCCCCAAAGCTGGCAGCGCCCCAAAAGGGTTTTTTTTCCCCCCCATGGACACTTCCCACTCCCGCGAGGGCAGAGCCGTGTTGAGCTCCCCATTCCCTGCACCAGCGCGGGTCATCCTGATGGATCCCAGATCCATCACCAGATCCAGCATCCCCTGGGTTAGAAACGCTCCCTCCATCCCTATCCCACCTCCTTGTGCCAACCCCGGGCGCTTCGGCCCAATGCAGCCGCGATTTCTCCAAGGAGGGTTTGATGCTCCACGCCAACAGCGTGTTCATCTCCCCGGGGAACTGTTGTTGCTGTTGTTGTTCCTTTGGCTTATCAGGCTGACCAAGCCTTGCCTTAAAAAAACGCGTTTGTTTGTTTTCGGCTTCAGGAGCAATAATCACAAGATCTCCAGTGGGGAAGACGGCCTCGCCGAAATGCGGCCGGCCGGGCTTCCTCCAGCGCCGTGAGACAGAGCAAACTTTATTTGCCATCCCAGGCTTCTCCTAAAGACTCTCGGGGGACTTATAATTTTGAAAGTGAAGGTTAAGGTTATTCATGCATATTTTTTTCCTAAATGGATTACTCCGGTGTGACCGTCTGCAAAGGAAAAATCTATATAAAAATAAAAGAAAAGAAAATAAAAACTCCTGAGCAGTTTGGAGACAGCAATACATCTCCGCACTGGAAGACTCGAGGTGTCTGAATATTTATACTCCTGTTGGCAGTTACAAAAAAACTCTTCTTCCCTCCTTCCTACCCCCCCCTCCCCTTTTTAATCTCAGTACAGGCATGTTAGACGCCCTCAGTCAAAGATCTCCTTTGAACTGCTGTATGTTGAAATGTTTACAGTTTTACATTTCATATTTCAGAGGGGTGGAGGGGACAGGCACAACAGTCGCACACTGTGAATGCATGAGAGGGAGGAAAGCGGAGGCCAAGGGGGAGGAGGTTCGGCGGAGATGGGAGGGGAATCAAACAGCATCTCCACGCTGCAATTGGAAAATTTTAGACTCCTAAAGAAAATTTTAAAAAAATTAAAAAATAATCCTTGGAGGAGTAGGCTCTGCAGGTGCATCCCCACCGAACCCAGCGCCTCGCACGGGACGGTGGCTCCATCCCTGGGCGGCCGCGCGGCACCGGCCAAAAGGGCTGGTTTTACCCACGGGTGACCCTCGACTGGGCTGGGGCCACGGTCCCACTCAGGACCCTGCGCTGGGTGGGCGGCCGGCACTGCAGGAGTGCTGGGGGCTGCAAACTGGGGTGCCGGGGTCCCCCAGGGAGATGCTGCATCTCCCTCCCAGCCCCATTCCCCCGGCACCATCCGAGGGGATGTGCAATTCGGTCGCAGGAAAAGGTGGCGAATCCTGTGATGTGTCTCCAGTTACAGGGGTGCTGCGGGAGGAGCACGGCAAGGCCGGATCCGGGCACTGCCTGGTACAAGCGAGGGTGCAAATCTGCCAGCCCTTGGGCTCCATCCTCCCCAGGGCACAGGGAGGGACCGATGCCGGCAGACGATGGGCAAGAGCACTGCTCCACAGAGAGTGGGAGCTCAGGACAGGCTCTTCTGCCTGGCAGGCTGTGAGACGGACTGACGGATGACGGGATGGGACTGGGGGTGGCATTCTCTATCCGAAAACCAGGGGAGCTGTGGGTAGTGCAGCAGCTTGGGGCCGTTCGGGCAGCTTGGCATGGGGACTGCGGGGAGACTTCATCCCGGCTGAGTGCGTGTCAGGAGCCTCCCTGGGGTTATCTGGATTTAAAATGTCAGTTCTCCTCCTGAAAGCTTTCCTAGCCCTAAACTGACCCAATAAACCCCGCAGACAGCCAGATCCTCTGGCAGACACCCTCCAGGGCCAGTGGATGGCTCTGCTAAATCCTTCCTTCCCTACAGACTAAACTTTCCAGGGTAATTCAATGAGAGAAATGAGCCAGCAAGTCCTACCCACGGTGTGATGTTTTCACAGCAGATCAAGCCCATCCGACGGCAGAGGAGCCGGCCCCGGCCCGTGACAGTCACCTGGCAAGGGTGGCTGTGCCCCGAAAGGGCAAACGCTTCGGTGAGGGCGAAGGGGTGAGGTGTACTCCATCCTTGGGGCATCACCCCGCAGATGCAGGAGGGATGCCCAATGCTTTTCTGAAATATCCTCCTAAAACATGCCCCAGGCGCACGGGGTGGCTTCGCAGAGCTCAACAAAGCTTTTGCATGCAGAAAAACAGGCGATAGTGGGCTCCTAGGAAAAGCACGGGTTTTATCTGCCATCGGTGATGCCGGGTCCACGAGTTCAGCCTCATCCAAAAAGGACCGGGTCCACCCCTGCCCAGAGCCCTCGCTTCCCCCTGCATCCCCGCGGGCACTAACCTTCACCCCTTGGCATCCGCCTCCCCATCACCACCCCACGGGACCCCCCGGCAGCGGCTTTGGGGATTAACTCTCCATCCCAAACTACCCCCTGGCTCTGCTGGGTGCCTTCGCCGGGGGCCGGGAGGAGCCAGCACCGTCCCGGGCGTACGGCGGGCGATTCACCCCGGCACAGGATTGAGCTCACCTCTCTCCACCCCCACTCCACCCCTCTCCTTCCCTGAAGGGATCTGTCAAGTCTCTGCACGATGGAATTTTACTTTGCTATTTTAATGCAATTCTGGCTCAGGCTTAAATGGAATTGGAAACCAAAAGGCCTTAATAAATAAATATTATGATAAGAAATGAAAGCAATGCATACACTCAAGATAATTTGAGGGGGGATAAAAACCTAAGCATTCCTTTCTAAGCCTAAATCATAAAGCTTTACGTGAAGCTGGACGCCTTCTTACCGAACCTTTGCCCTGGAAAATCTCCCCGTGCTTGCCCAGACTGCCCTCCCGAAAAGTCGCCTATTGTTTTAAAAACACTTTAAGCCCGATAAGACAATAGCCTTGAAATTCCTTCTAACTTTGCCGGTGACAGGGCTCGGGGCGACCATGCGCATGGCTGAAATACGCCTATTACTAATGCCTACAAGAGAGCTTTAATTATGTCCCGCGCTCCTATATTTCATTCCCATTCTATTTAATCTCGCCATACGCGTAAACACGCAGCTACTACAATAGCAAGAGCCAAAGCTGGTTTTGATAAATCTTACATACTGTTAAGCGCTATGGAAAAAAAAAAAAAAAAAAAAAGAAAAACCAGCAGATTGTATAGATAGTGGTGAATTAAGGAGAAAAAACCCCTTCGAGACAGCCAACGGGATCATGCACATAGGGCTGTGTGTGTTTGCGTGTGCGCACGCACTCCTGCGCGTGTGTATAGAGAAAAAGCTGAGCTAAATATAGAGGTGCTATAGAAAACCTAAGGTATAGATAGACCATACATAAAGCTCGATGTGTACGTTTGTGAGGGAAAAACTCTGGCTCGATACGGGAGTGGTGAAACAGGAAAGCCTGAAGTTGATAATGATGGGACATACCTCTTTTTTCTAGCGTTAGGGAAAGAGCTCCCGTATTTTTCAGGCTTTGCTGTGGTCAGCTACCCGAAGTTTTCTGCAGCCCACACCCCTATAGCACAACATTTGAGATTCGACCCGCGCCTATGTAAAACACACAAACGCCGATGCAACCTCCCAGCATTACAGATACCCGCTCCGCCGTCCCTTCCCTCCAACCCAGCCCGAAAGGAGCCCTCCTCGCCCGCACCGCCGTGGCTGTTATCCCCACCTCACAGACACCGAAACCCAAAAACCAGGAAAGCCCCCCCAAGCCCCTCCAAACAGCAATATTTTCCCTGTGATGGGTGCAGCCTCGTTTGCCCACCCTAGTTTTCTGCCCTTGCACCCCCTGCCTGGAGATAAAGAGTCCGAAGGCGAGGAAAAAAAAAAAAAAAAAAAACAAGTCTAAGAAATGCAACTCTTTAAAGAGTTTGCAGAAAACCAACCCCAATCAAAGGCAGGAGGCAAGAATATCTGCAAGCAACATTTAAAAACCTCTCCACTATTTGTTGCGATTGCTGCTGATTTCTCCAGCCTGCATATAAAATCCCAGATCTAAAGAGGAGGTCCGGCTGCCTCATACACACATCAAACAGCAAACCTTTGAGCTGGGAAGATTTTCTCTTACCTTGACTGGCTTTATTTGCCAGCGTGTTTCCAGAGTGGAGGAGAAAGAAAAGGATGGAAAATCCAGCAATCTGCAAAGCTCCCATTGCAATCCCAGTCTGCATGGAGGAGTGGGGGCAAGAAGGGGGGATTTCTAGTGCTTTAAAGGAAACAAGAGGCTGAGCATGCGAAGGGAAATCAAGAGGAGGAAGGGGCTCTCTTCTTGCCGTGTGTGAGACAGAGGGAGGGAAGGGAACTGAACTGATGGAAAAAGCTGCTCTGGGTTCAGTTTGGGGCTCTTGGTGTTGCTGAAGAGGAGAGAGTGAGGGAAGGAGACCCAGGGCAGTTGGAGGAAAGTGGACTCTATCGCCCTCTCTCTGGCGGCTGCTCTGATCCCTTCTCCTCCTTTTTTTTTTTTTTTTTTCCCCTTAAATAATCCCAGCCAATTCCAGTTTTGCAAGAGAGCAGCAGCAGCAGGAGCAGCAGCGCTGGAGGGGGGAAGCAGGCGCCTTGCCCTGGTGCTGGGGACCTGAGAAAGGGGAGTGGAAAGGAGAGCCCCATCCAAGCAACGCCCTTTTTCTCCCAGCCTTTCTTTCTTTCTATTTGGCTTTGGTTACTCCTTCCCGGCTCCCCCCCTCGCACCCCCAAGGCTGGGCTTTGCCTGCAGGAATTTACAGTCTGCGCTGGAGGAGAAGGGCCAGTAGCCATGGAGACTGCTTCCCTGGGAGCAGGGAGGTCAGGCGGAGNAAAAGAAGTGTTTGCAGATGGCATGACCCGGCTGGGCTTGGCGGCTGCGGGAGAGTCTGGGGTGCTGGGCCGGTGGAAAGCGGGACCAGGGAGCTGCCCTGCTGTTTGCATGGGAGAGGTGGAGAGGGGGGGACTGGAAATAAGGGTGGAGGGGGTGAAGACAAAGACCTTTCTGAAATATTCGGGGGGGTTGTTTGCTTGCAGGAGCCTCTCGCAGCCTGGCCTCCTGCAGCCAGCATCCCAGGGGCGCAGGGGGATCCTCTGCCACACACCGTGAGCGTCCCTGCACGGGGAGCTGCTGGCACCATCTCTCTTCTGGGGTGTTCCTGCTCCCTGAGTCAGGAGAGGCATCACCAGCCAGGAAATTGCAGCAGGAGATAAGGCTGGGAGCCGGGAGCGGATCTGGGAGGAAGCCGTGCAGTGATTCTACCTGTCCAGGGACACAGGGTCCCACAGCCTCAGTGGACATCCTGCCCGTGGGGTCCAACCAGCCCACCGTGCTGCCCCTGCAGCCTCACGTATCCCCTTTTGTCCTAATAACCCCTAAAGATACAATAAAGGGAGCTGGAGGAGATGGAAAACATCCAGCTAAGCCAAGGCACCCGCTGGCGTCTCGCTGTGGAGAGGAGGGGAGAGACCACAGGTGCACAGGAGGATGCTGAGGAGTCCCTGGGTCTAGTTACGCTTTCACTACAAAAATGCATAACCCTTGGGCTGCCTTCCTGGGACAGGGACCTTCCCTGAGGGAGGACGTTTGCAAGAGCAGGTCTGCTTAAGACAGGACAGATGCAGCGTGGCTGCCCCAGGAGAGCAGCACGTGTGGAAACCGGGAGCTCATCCGCACGCTGGGTCTTTCCAAAGGCAGAGGCCAAGGATGAGGCTCTCCCTCCCAGCCCCGCGGAGCCGTCCTGCACCCACGTAGCTCTGCTTGCTGCCAGCGGGTCCCCCACACAAGGCATCGGGGCCCTAAACCCACGCAGGAACTGACCCCTTCCAGGGGAGCAAGGAGACCAGCACCAGCTGAAGGACAGATACACAGACATGCCCATTACACCCAACACAAATCTCCCAACGTTCAAATTCACGTTTGCATGGTGGCGGCAGGTGAACCCAGAGCCAGGGGAGTCTGTGTGGCTCTCGTCTGCTGGGGTTGGCAGCTCAGGGCAAGGCAGCTTCCAGCCCACCACAGCTAAAAGGGGTTTCTCAACAGCGACAACCGGCTCTGCCACAGCCCCGTTGCATACAAAACCCGGCAGAAGAGCAGTTGCCCATCACAGCCAGCCCCAATAACTCACAGCACATCTTGCTATGCTATATTGAATCAAACCAGTAATGCAAAACAATCCCCGGCACAGACAGGCTCCAGGGCAGCCTGGGAAGGGGCAAAGGTGCAGAAATTATTATTAACGCTGTAAAAAAAATTTGTATGTAAAAATATGAATGCAGAGGTGTCTTTTTTTTGATGCATTGGGAGAGGACCACGGCCCACCTGTGGGAATGTGCTATCCCACTCAGCACTGCTGCTGGAGGATGCTCCTGGCTCCCCTGTCAGCCCCAGCCTGTGCCAGGAGCTCTCGGGGATGAAGGCTGCTCCTCCTCACGTGCGGTGCCGAGTGGGAAGGGGCTCTGGTCCTTGCAGCCCATGTCCTGGCACAAGCAGAGGGCATCGCTAGTGGAACGCCACCACCCTCCCGCAGCCATCAGCTCGGCAGCCATGGCACTGCTTTTCTTTCCAGACTGGGATTTGCCATGTAAACACAAGTCTCTCTTACGGCTGTCGTAAGGGCAGAGTCAAAATGGAAACTCTCTGCTCGCTTACGCTGCCGGATCCCTGTGCCTGGCCGCCATACCTCGGAGTGGGTCATGCTCGCATCCCATCCTGTGATCCTTTATCATCATAACCAGAGGAAAACTAAACAGGCCTCCTTATTTTTCTTTTTTTTTTTTCCTCTAACCTGTCTTCTAAATCTGGAGACCTATCTCAAGGCACGAGGGAAAAGACCTTCCGCGATGTTGATTTATAACCGAGCGTCTAAATTACAGGTTTACGCATTAGTATAAACACCCATAAACCAGCCTTAAATACACAGTATCGTATGTAATCAAAACGCCAAAACACCAGGCAGCCACGTGACGGCACGGTGGGATGAGCGAACTCCTCGCTCGCACCCGGACCGCCTTGGCGGGGACAGGTCTCCAGCCAAGTGCTCCCAGTGAAACCAGCGCCTTGCACTGGGGGCTGGATCTCACCTTCGAAAGCAGGTCCTTGGCCGACGGCAGCATCGCTCATGCCGTGGGGAGCGAAGGGGCTGAGCCCCACGTCTCGCTCCTCCAACAGGGTTGCAAAGCACCATGGCAAAGCAGCGGGGTTGGGGTGAGCTGCTGATATTCAGAAACTCCCTAAAAAAAAAAGAAAAAGAATATATATATAAAAAAAAATCTTGCTTTCTTCCAAAAGCACGCTGCCAGGTTGAGCAGAAGGAGGGCCGATGGAGGTCCCAGGGCTGCGCACACCACGGTGCCCCTCCGAGCGCAGGGCCGTCCCCCTGCCCGCCACGCAGATGGGGAAGGTCAGGCAGATGGAGATTCCCGAGATCACACAAGGAGTCTGGAGAGAGGGCCATGAATCACACTTAAATCGCCTGCAAGACAGCCCGGCGCTTCAGCCCCGATGGCTCCTTACCAGCTCCCGCTGTCGTGGTGCAGGGCTGGCATGGATCCGTCCCCAAGAGCCGTCTCTGGAGCCCTTCAAAGGCATCGGGACAACCCTGCCAGCCCGAGCCGTGTGTGCACACGTGTGTGTGTGTACACGTGTGTGTGTTTCGGGCAGGGAAGGAGGTGGCAGGACTCTCCTCCCCGCTGCCTCCACTCCCCGTCGTGCACTTCTGGGCAAAATCCATTTGCTTTGGCTTCACGTAGGGCCAGAAGATTTGGTCCATTGTGCTGCGGCACTGGAGAGCCAGCGAGGAATTGTCGACCATGCTGAAACGGTTACATGGGGAGTAATGAAAATTTACTGCACCCTGCTCCGGTCCCTAGCCAAGAAATAAAAGCAAAAGATCACAACAGGCATTTTTTTAATTTGAAGCAAAATTAAAAAAAGAACGGATCCGCACTTAGAAAATAACAACCACATCCACAGATCAAAGCAGCTGTTCTCCTCTCATTCGAGGTTTTAAGAGGTTTCTGCAGCTACGGGGATGTTTACACAGGGAGAGCGATACATACATTGTGCTGTCTTGATGCTGCCTCTCCCCCCTTCATCTGGCAAAACATTCCCTGGGAGGCGATATGAGGTCATTCCTAGACCCTGCGTTGTTTTCCTCAAGCTGCAAGGCTTCGGGGCAAGAGGCAATTCATTTCCCATTAGCACACACACATTTGCACTTGGAACCCTCCCATGCACATTTTGCCGGGGGAGCTCGGGACGGACGGGGGACCAGCCCTCGCCAGCTTGTTATTGCGTTCCCGGAGGGACTTCCAGCAGCAGGGGCTGCCAGGAGGGTCAGCGGCTCCGGCAGAGTCGCTGGGAAGGGACATGGAGCTGGGAAGCGGGCTGGCATCTTCTGCAGACCAGCATCTTCTGCAGGCCAGCCTTAATGTTTCTGTGGCTTCCACCACTTTTATTACGAGAGGGGCTGAACGGCTCTGGGGAGCACTAATGGGCTGTAAAAAGTTTTTTTCCCCTCTGCCTCCTTGGCCGGAGCCCAATTCAGAGCGGTGGTGAGCCCCGCTCCGGCGCTCATGCAGGGACGGAGGTCACGGGAACGTGCCGGGGCAGACTCTCCCTTTGCCTCTCAGCATCAGCATTTTGGTCCATCCGCTCCATGGGCAGTGCCTGCTTTGGCAAAACAGACAAATTCTGGCTTGTGAGCCACCCTGCACTACCTGTGCGTGTGAAAAAAACCCTTTGAAACTAGACCTCCCCATCTCTAGCACGAATTTAATGCCGTATGCTATGAACAAGCCGCATCTTCAGCTCTGGCTGTGATATTTGCGTGATGCTGGAGCCAAAAGAGGTTTGTGGGGCTGCGCAAGAAGCCGCTGCGAAGTAACAGGCGGAAGCAAAACTCCTGTAAAGGACCTTGGGGATCACAGAACCACCTATTGAATCAGGCAGGGATACTGGAGGAAGAAGAGGCCACAATGCTGCGAATCGGGAGATTTCCCTTCCCCTCCGGTCCATGAGGACCAAAGGCCAGGGCAGGACCCGACCTCTTCGCAGCATCCAGCGCGCCTGGCAGCTGGGGTGACCGATGCTGGTACCGTACCCCGACGCTGCACACGGGACGGAGCCGGCTTGAGAAAACAGCAGCCGAGATGTTTCGATGCCCTAGCGAGGGGTGTGGTCTAAAACTCGGAACAGAATAGACTATTTTTAAAATCGGAGAGGAAAACACTGTATTCCCAGCAATACGCCAACGGTCCAGGCTCCAGCGACTCAGCCAGTCCCCATCGCCAGCTCCCGGCTACATCCCTCATTTCCCCAACCTACAATTTTATCAAGATGCCTCCAAGGGGGGTAAAAAAGCACTGAGTCCCACTAAATGACTGCCTGTCACCCTGTGACACCTTTTTTCCAGTGTCACGGATCTTCCCAAAACGCTGCGTGCGGAGAAAGCCCTTGTTTGTAATTCCCGGTTTGCAGCAGGAGAAGGTGACACACGCTGAGGTGAGGTGACTTACCCGGCGTCACCGGGAAGGTCGATGGCAGCGCCAGGAATAGCCCCGTTCCCAGCTAACCACTAACCACACTTATCCCAGAATAAGGGTCCCTTTTTCCAGCTGAATTTATAACAGCTTTCCAAGTGACATAAGCTCTTACAGAAATAGGCAGGCTTTTATTCCAGAATAATTACTGGGAAATCGTACTGGAGCTTATATAATTACACCAGTGTCATTGCTGCTGGTGAGTCGGACCCCGTGCTGCCGGCAGACTTGCTGCGTGCTCCGTACAGCTTTTATCTCGTCCTGCTTTTCCACGAGCATGTGTACATCAACTGGCAGCTTGTCAGGATGTGGGTGGAGAAGGAAGGGGCTTTGGGTAGAAAGGAAAGCGATACATCACTCTTTAAAGCTCTGTGAGTCGTATTTCCCATAGAAGACACCCCAATAATAGCTCTTACAGCTACTGCAGTCAATAGGAGTCTTTTGGGGTGCGCTGGATCACCCGCCAGACGGATTCAGCAACGCTCTGTGCGGCCGCTTCAACTTCATCCCAGGCATGGCTTTGGAGCAGGTGTTTTCTTTTAAATGCTTTTTATGTCCCACACAGGTAAAATCAAGCTCAGAGTTCAGGTTGAGGCCTGAAATGCATTTCTGACATAAGCTGTTGGAACACACCGTACTTAATACCCTTCAAAAGTAAACTCAAAGCATTTATCAGGTGTTGATATGTCTATATATTCGGCGAGAGCGCTATCTGCCAAGAACGGGGCTGCCTGCTCTGCCTGCCGTTACTCCTGGGGCCGGCACGCCGCGAGAAGGCAAGGGTTAACTCGGCACCAGTGACACCACTTTAACTCCAGGACCCAGACGCGCGTGTTTAAAAGTAGCACTTCTCTCCTTAAAATAGTTTATGAATCTTACTCGGGGATAAATCCAACACCCCCGAGCAGAAGGAGACCTATTAATTCCTGAGTTTTTTCACGCTGTAGTAAAGCAGTGATTTTATTTGCCCGCCTTGTGTAAGATGTCAGTCATTTTCCCACTTGCATTTCCATCTACAATTTAACAAGGCAGCAGTTTATTTCCAGAAGCCCCAGCCAGATCCCAGCCAACTGCGTCAATATTTTGTTGCTTGCACAAATGCCACCGTTAGAGTCAACACCACGTTTGGGGGGAGGCTTTTTCCTCTTCTTTTTTTTAAAAAGGGTTCCTCCGGGATGATGTACGTATAGCTCTTAAAATACTAAGGGTAATATAAGCCTTCCAGAGCGGCTTACCTGGGTGCAGAGGCATTGCTTGAGAGGATGAAGCACACTACCCGAGGGCACTGACCTGACCAAAGGCATTTGCTAATTAATTCATTCTTCCAAGAGACTTAACTGCCTCTTGCCTTCGGAAACCAAGGCAAACCCGAGCCAAATCCAAAGCCTGTCGGAAAACACGGAGAGACCCTTATTGACTGCAGAAACCTTCAGAGCCGGGAGCTGGCTCCCGCTCGGACGGTGCCAGCCACGGGGAGCCGACACGGGGCAGCCATCCAATTCAAGCTGGCCGCTTTGCTCTCTCCGGCACAGCTCCTCGGTGTTGCTTTCGGGATAGAGGAGGGACACAGAGCCCGGCTGAGACAGGGGGTCCCCACCTTCCTCAGCCCCCTCCTACGATGCTGTTTTGGGGTGTCTCTCCTATGCTGCAGCCGCAGCAGGGCACGGGCTTACCCGGGCTGTTGGCTTGTTTGATGGATGCTCCTGCAGTCCGCACTGTCCTGTTGTCTTTGGCACGCTTTTCCGAAAACCCTTGGAGGTTTTCTGGTCCAGCGTGAGCTCAGTGCAGCGGGTTCATCCCTCCATCCCAGCCTCCTGAGCACGGCTCCCGAGCCACGGGGCTCTCCAGATCCCCCCAAGCGCCTCCCTCCATCCTCGCCCACCGGCACCCCCCAAAAGCTGCGTGTTTTAACCCCACACATGGCTGAAAGGTCTGACAAAATCCCAAGCCCAGCACAAGCAGGGGAACGAGGGGAACCCAAAGAACAAGGTTCCCCCGGCACCACCAGCCGGGAAAGCCCTGCAGGATCTCCTCCGTGATCCTGCACCAGACCAGTTTTGCACGAGAACAGAGCGGCCTTAGTGTGTCAACAAGCCCTAAACACCCGAGGGCAGCTGGAAGTGAGATGCCATTATTATTTTTTTTAATTTAAAACGAACTTCTTAACCTACAGGAAAGTAAACGTTCTTCTAGGATGGCCAAGAAAACCACGCTGGGATTTTCCAAATGGGTATGACTGACTGTTTACGAGCAGAGGCTTCCAAACGCAGAAATAAATGGCTTACTCTCAGCAGGTTTTCCTTTCTATATTTACCCTCACCTGAAATGAACATTATTGCACACTGCAACATTTATTCCCTCTGATCAGGGGAGCGGGCAAAGAAACTAACCAGCCGCAACATGTCAAATAAATTGTTAAGCTGCTGTTTGCGCTGGGGCAGGGGGAGGAGGGAGTCCCCTGGTTTTTGGGCAGCGCCCAGGTCCTGCTTACAACTTCCATTTCAGCTCGGCAGGAGCGCTTCACTTCCCTGCTGCTGCTGGTGGCTGCTGAGAGCTGGATCTGGGTCCTTTGCGGAGCTGATCCGTCGGTCCCCCCCGGGTCTCCGGCCCCCTCCCCGTGGCACCCGAGCATCCCTGATCACAAGCAGCTGGTGGAGGGGGTTGCTCTCCCTATTGCATGGGAGGAACGGAGCTCCAAGGTGCAAGGACCTGCCTGAGGCTGCAGAAGCAGCCTTTTGCAGGGCAAGAAAATGCACCCAGATCCCAGGCAAATGCACAAGCATGAGACAACCCTCTCCAAAGCACTGGGCTTTGTGATCCTCTTTCATGAGTCCCAATTTCCACGCTGGGTGCTTCTCTGCCTGTTCTCAAGGTGGGAAGTCCCTACGGAGGCAAAGGGGTGATCCCTCCCAGGGACAGGTCCCCAGCAGGCATGAACGGCCCTGCTGACATACAAAATGGCCGTAAAAGACCTAAAAGGTCCTTCCAGACAAGGGGCCAGGGGGGCTGAGCCACTGCAAACCAAATCTTAACATGAGGCCGGCCACTCAGCTGTAAAATCTCTCCTAATCCCAGGCCTGGGGAAAGGAGAGGACGGGGAGATCACCTGCTTCTCCAGGACGTCGCCCACATCACATGGCTCCCCTGGGTCACGCTCGCGCCCACCACCACCGTCAAATCTGGGCTTGACCTCCAATTTACCTTGAAGTTCACTAACTAATCATGCCAACCGCTTTGGCACGCCACCCAAAAGAGGGGTTCGCATCGCCCTGGAGAGAACGGGGGGCTTAATCCTCTGCTGGCAGCGGGGGAAGCAGCCCAGTCATTAGGGTGTGCAGGTGCCAGGGATGACCCTCGAAGACACCTCACGGATTTGGGCAGTGGGGATGAGAACAGCCTTGCTCTGTTTGCAGGGCTTGCACATCCTCAATGCCACACAGGACCTGGCTTTTTTTTTTTTTTTTTTTTTTTTCCCAGCTCAAACTTTGCATTTTTGGAAAAGTCTGTCCTCGTCGGAATAGCTGAGCAAACTCTTCCCCAGCCAGCCGTTCCAAGAGCATTTGTGTTAATCCAGATTAACGAACATAAAGCAATTTAGATAAACCGCATTAAGCCAAAAACACCTTTGAACTTTTTTTTTTTTTTTNNNNTTTGAACTTTTTTTTTTTTTTTTTTGGATCAAAATCCCTCCCTGAGCGCTGTGTGTGGTTTGGGCCTCCCCGTACCGCAGCTTCGCCAGAGCCGAGCCTCCACCGAGCGATAATTAAGTAAAGTCAGCAAATACGAAGATTACCCAGACGCAGCAGCACCAGCAGTGAACTGGCGCTTTGCGCGGGGAGCCCAAAACCAATTCTGGGTCCGGAGGGTGTCCGACGGGGCGAGACGGCGCGAGGAGCATCTCCTCAGCTCCGTGCACATCTCCCAGCCACGACGCCTGGGCTCTGGCCAGGCTGCCTACGTGACCACGAACCAAACCCCTCCAAGCCTCAGTTTACCCAGCACCAACCCATCCCCTAAGTATGCAGATGACGGGATCAGACTGAAATGCCCCGAGATGGGGCGCTGGCCACAGGAGGCTGGGCAGGATGGACGATGGTTTGCTCGAAGTGGCCAGTCCCCACGGCTCAGAGACGTGCACCGCGACCGAGGTGACAACAGCTAGCTCATGCATGTGGGATGTTTCATGGAAAAGGTCACGCACCGCCTTAGAGGGAAGGAATTAATAGATGCTGCAGTCATTGGTGAAGCATGTGGTGCGTTACGGGCACGTACACACCTCGCACACACATGCCAAAGCCATCACAGCAGCAGACACTCATCCTCGCAAGGGACTCCCAAACCGAAATCAGGGGCTACGACAGACCCGACACCAAGACATCCTCCCACCTGGACAACAACACTTCATTTGCCTGCAGGGGAGGTGTGAGCTCCTCAGGACCCAGCTGCCTGCCCACATATTTGCACCAGCATCCAGCACAGAAACAATCCTGACCTTGTCTGGCACCCCAGGAGCTCCTGCAAAAATAGTTTTCCTGGCTGATGGGGCAGAGGAAAACTCCTGGCTTCCCCAGCTCCCCCCTCCACACCCTCCCGAAACACCTGCTAACGCCTTCTGCCCTCCGCCCTGATTGCCTCCCTCCTAGAAGGAGAATTTCTAACAGAGCCAAAGCTGTAGCTTGTAGGCTCCAAATTCCCTCATTTTTTTGGAAGCAGGGGGCTGTAACACCGACTGGGCTTTGTCCCTCCCGCTGGGCCAGGGTTTGTTTCTTTGCAAAGACAGCTTTCCGCGGCTGGGCGGCTGCTCACAGCTTGGTGCACTGTGCGCGCTAAGCTTTGCTCCCAGGTGATTTGGATCAGGATACACCAGAAGTTTGCTTTCGGCTGCTTCCGTCGGCGCGTGGGTGTGCAAACAGTGACCAATTTCACTGCCGATTCGACTCCTTTAAATGGGGACTTTCACATTTGTCAGGCTTGAAACAACACCACCATCTTTTAAACAAAAAATCCATTTCCCCTTCCATCGGCTGCAGCCGCCGCCGCCAAAGGTATTTCTGTTTCAACAAGCGGGCCCTTCCCACCCGCCGCCGCCACGCTGCACCCAGCGGGGTCGTGCCGGTGGGTTTGGAAAAGCTCAGCCGGCCCGTCAGCAAGGATGGCTCCATCCATGGAGCTCTCTCTGCCGTGCTCCTGCCAAGACGACGGAACATTTTTTGGAAAGCTGAGCCCTCCCTGCTGGGCTGGTTTTGCTCTCTCAAGGGAGTTGCTCCAAACAGGGCAGAGGGGAGATGCGCTGGCTCTCTGCGGCACGTTGCTGCGCTGGCTGTGGTGCAGGCAGGTTTGCAGCTGGGACAGACCCCCTCCGATGTGATTGTCGGGGTTACAAATTTCCGAGGTGATAAAAGGACAAATTGGAGATGTCCCTGTGGAGTTTTCTGCCTGACACTCAAGCACTCACCCTGAAAGACTCAAAATCCCGATTTCCTCCGTTGGGATTTCAGCTAGATGGCTTGGCTAAAATAAATGAGATTAATCTAATCAGAGAGATGGATGGAGCTCATTAAAAAGGTAGATTAAAAAAACCCACCCTGCCTATTACCAGTGCTCCTGCGGTCTTCTGCCTCTGTGGCAAGTGAAAGTCACCCAGGAATTGGATTCCCTTGCAGAAATCTGCAGAAAATGCATTAAAAATACATTCTGCTATTACAATTCTTCATGTCACCAGTCACTTGGGAAAGGAAATGAGTGCAGGGCAAATGCATATATATTTAAATACACACAATTGTCTCCTCTGGGATCAGGATTTATAGGCCAGGAGTGGCAGGCCCTGCTTTGAAACAGAGAGAGACAAGAGCAAATTGAAGCCACCTCAAGAGCTGTGCTGTTTTGTTCTCTATAAATGCTATTTCCCCACCCTCAGCTTCCTCACATGAAGCTGAGGATCAGACAGGGGCAGAAGCCAGGTCTGGCATTGCACGAAGACAAACAGGGAGCACCGGGGGAAATTCCTGGACTTGGGGTTTTTGGGAATTTGGGAAATTCCAGGATTTGGGCCAGACTGGTCCCGTAATGAGCTTTAATGGTTTTCTTTCTCATGACCAGCTTTCCTGCCCGCAAGCTGCCTGCCTGCCCCTTCCTGCGGCTTTGAGCAGAGCAACCACCCTGCAAAGCCTCGTTGTGCCCCGTTCACGGGTGCAGGAGCTCTTTGGGATGAACCTGCACGTGCAAATGTGAACTTCGCACCACGTGCACGGGGCAACGCCAATGACAAAATGTCGCCTTCTCCTGGTGTTGAGTTTTCTGTGCAGGAGCCATCAAGAGCTGCTCCGGTTGCCTCTCTGAGACATCGCACATGGTATTTTTGGAAATTTTCACACAATAATTGTCAGGTTGCACGCGGTACGCAGACAGACCTGCTTCTGCCCGGGGTCAGCCTACTGTGCCGAGACATGCATTCTCTCTTGAAAAAAGTTAAACTAAAAAAAAAAACCAACCAAAAACTGTGTCTGCCTGCCTGCAAAGTATGCAGAAATCAGTGTTGAGACTGCACAGCTGCCAATTGATTAATCCCCCCCCAGGGCTGGGTGACCTGGCAAACCCTGCATGCCGGGTGAGCCCTGGGGTGATTGGAGCTAGAGTACAGAGCCATCTGCCCTTCGGGGCAGTTGGTTTTCCCTGCTCCTTTCTCAGCGGCGTCCACCCCCAAGGCAAGGGCCAGTAGCCGTCCGATGTAGCTGCAGGGCTGCCCAAGCCAAGCAGTTTTCCCGTATTGCTTTTTGATGGGATGATTTTTACAGCTGCCCAGGGGCTTGAGGAAATCACAGACGGTTTCAGGAGATCACTCCTTAAACACAGCCTTGTGCTACAGACATACAGCGGGGCAGACGTGGTTTCAGGCTATGGCTACCCCCCAGCATACAATCTTTATGACAGCTAAACCGGCTACAACTCATCACCTGAGCTGCATTAATTGCACTCATAGCTTGCTGCAAACCCAGGGCAATAGTGGCAGCTCCAACCACCTTTAAACCCACCTGGGATACTTTCCTTTGCAAAGGCAGCAGGCTAAGAGAGCCGCCGTGTCATTCCTGCAGCCCAGCTGCGAAGCTGTAACTCATTAGGGGTGGTAACGGGGATGCCCGTCGCCACACGGCGTGCCAGCCCCGCGCCTTTCGTCCTCCGCGTTTCTCCAGCCGGGACGCCCAGCCAGCGTAAGCGTTTCGCAGACTTTGGAGCGCAGAGCTGTGTGCCAGGGCTGTTTTACGAGGGGCGGATCGAGGCCTCGGCGCCCGAACTGGCTCTCGTGCCCGTCCCTCGCGCAGGTCCCCGTGTGTGGGGAGCTGGGCGGATGGCGAGACCCCCAGACCCCCCGACGCCTGCCCCATGGCGCTCTGTAACCTCCCGGCTCCCCACTGCGCCGGTGTCAGCTGGTGGGCCTTACTGGGTGCTTGGGAAATACATGGGGAAGGGCAATCGGTGACGGAAGGGAGAAGAAAGGCAAATCGTTCGTTGGCGCGCAAGGAGCCTCATCCCAGACTGGTCTTTGTCCCACAGATGTAATCCCGGTCCCCACGAAGTCAAAGGAAGGTTATAGCGGACGGGTAGGTGGCCGGAGCTACCGCGTTCTGGGCCTGCCTGAAAGACAAACGGACAAAACCAGATGAATAAAGTGAGGAGGAGGAGGGACGCCACAGCTGTCGCAAGCCCCGCAGCACTCTCCAGAGCCCCGCCGGCACTACAGAGTCGCCATTTTCCCTTCAGACCCGCCGCCAGCTCTCAGGCTGACAGTCCGGCGGGTGGCAGGCCCTAAGCCGCGGTCCCTCACCGGCTCCTGGGCCGCCGCGGCCCCCGGTGGCGTGTGGAAACGCCGCCCCGCGAGGCCTCGCCCGCCGCCGCCCCTCTCTTCACAC
>VZTL01019725.1:0-22510 GCA_013400535.1 Scopus umbretta | reverse complement strand
TTTCTTCTAAAAAAAACAACCCCAAAAGGAGTTCAAAGAGAACTGAGCAGCTAAGATGAGCTTTTTTTTTTTTTTTTGTGTAAATACAAAATGAAAAAAAATAAAGCAGCTTCAATTTGGGGCGGGGGGAATATTCCCTCCTATATAAAAAAGGATGACGACTCTGCATCTTAGTTTACCTATCTTGAGTTCTCTGCCTGGACTCGTGCCACGCACAAACCAAAGTGTGTAAAATACAATCTGTCCTTAAAGAGGGGAACAAGGCCCGGGGCAGCACCACCTTATCCCAGACAGGTCATACAGCAGATGCATTTTGATTCAAAGTCATATTCAGCACCAGAAATTTAGGGCACTTTCCTCCAGATACCATGAAACCCTGTCAGGAGGAAGAGCCAGAATACTGCGCAATGGATGGGTTAAGAGATTACCGGGAGTCGGTGATTGGCACGGTCCAGGATCGGCCTCCAGCATGCAAGTACCTTGAGAAAACCCGTCGAAATAACAGGGGAGATGCATCGCCAAAACAATTGCTTTGTCTATGAAGCGAGAAAGAGAGTATCTGGCTAAAGAACTGTTGGATCACTAAAGACAACCATAGGATTACACGCAGGACTGGAAAGGACCACCAGGGTCACTAAGCGCAGTCCCCTGAAGATTGGAGTCTTCATCACCACTTCGCCTCCAAGCCAACCTTCAAAAAGCTCATGCATCAAAAAAAAAAAAAAAAAGGCGTCCCTCCTCCCAAGCAGAGGTTCAATTTGCAATCTCTCCAAAAAGACTTGTTGCCAACACACCAAATATTTACACTTACACCAGTATGAATTGCAACATATGCATAACAAGGAATGTTAGATTTCCTAAATTCATCAACTTAAAAAAAAAAAAAAAAAAATCACCGCTTCCCCCTCCTACTCATTTACAGGTCTATGCCCTCGGGATTACGGTTCACTTCTCTCCCGGCCTTACTGGCTAGAGAGACTAAATGAAATCCTGACATACAGCAGCAACTGGAGTTAAACAGAAATTATTCGGGCATATCATTCTAGTAAAGCAGCAGGGTACCACATCCCCGACCATTACAATGCCTGTCGAGATTATAACAAACGTGCTGCGCTACATTTTTGTGTCTGAAGAATTAAAGTCACAACCGTTTTAACGTCTCTCCCTTGAGGGGAACGGTACTGTGAAAACACATCAGTCACAGCCAAAACTACTGTTAAATACTCCGGTAAGTCGAAAGAAAAGTAAGGACACAGCACCTTCAAGACGGTGGTATTTGGGGATACCGGACTTAGACGGGGGCCAAGCCATCCTCAGGTTGATATGATTTATCCTCGGGTAGGGACTGTTTCAGTATAATGCCCAAAATTTAACTCCTTATTTGTTCATCTTCTGATACTGTTGCACTAATTAAATAATGAGCTAGTATCAAAAAAGTGCTAAATCACAATGGAATATACTTAAAAAAAACCAAAAGCCAAGCCTTCAGGGCATAACTGCATTTAAAAACAAGACAGGTGCACGAGAGGCTGGAGAAGGGAGTCATCTCCAGGTATTCAGTGCGTAAATGGGAAGAAATTGTGTCCTTGCCATAGAAATGTCAAGTATTGCAATGCAACAGTTCTCTGTAGGGGAAGCAAGCTTTGTACCATCGGTAATACTTGGCCACGACCACTCTGGGGTGAAAGATCCTTTGCAGACTCTTTTCCTTAAGTTATTTCCATTTGCTATAAAAGCGTGGAGTAGCTCTGAAAACAAGTGGATGCAGACTTACCCTGCAAGGCTTCTCACACTGGAGGAAGTTATTTCCAAGAATTTGGCGTTCTCTACTGTTCACCCAGATTTGAAGCAAATTTAAGTACCGTTAGAGATGCGCACACCACTCCCACTGCTAAGACTTTCTATTGTACTCCTTGCCGGACTGCGTGGATTCTCAGTAAATAAGGATATATATATATTTTGTTTTTTCCTTGCCAAAAATCTGCAGTGCTACATTTAAACCGTGAACTGGATTTGCTCTGTATCATTTCACACGTTAAAAAAGAAACAGGTTGAAAGACGTTTGTCTCAAACTAGAAAAGGCGACATCGCTCTCAGCCTCGGAAGTCTCAACTTTCCTTTGCTAGAAATGGAGAGAGCTGCTTTTCTCAGCTGGTGGCAGGGATCCCTTCTCCCCCCTCTGCTTTGGGAGCCCTCACTGAGCACCCACTCCGAGGCAGACACCAGTGCCAGATGGAGATGATCTTCGTGTCAGCAGGCCACTGCTTCTTAGGTCTCTGCCTCGTTACTACATTTCCGTGGTAGGAGACAGCTGCCCGGAGATCAGCTTTTCAGAGGCAAACAGAAAGGGAGATAACGGAATGAATGATTTCCGAGTCATACAAAAACAAGTGCTGGGAAAGACGAGGCAACGCGGCCAGGAGATGAGACACAACCGTGAGGGTTACGGACACACAGAGGAAGCTTTGTAGTGTAGGCAGGGCTGCTCGTGACCCCAGCTGGGTTTGGACGGTCACCCTTAGAAAGGCACATGCTCTAGTGGCCTGGTTTTAGGAGGTGCTGAGGAACCTGCCCTTCCCAGCTGAAGGCAGGGGGAGATGCAAGAGCTCAGCCCCTCTAAAATCAGGCGCACGCGTGGGCAACTGCACCGTAAATGCTTACACGTAGAAGCTGCACTACCACCGCTACATTACTGCAGTTTCTCGTTGAAGGATATGGAATCCCTCAGGGCACTCTTACAGCTGGGAAAGCTGCTGATCAAACCCGAGCCCAACCTCCCGGAGCACCTCAGACACGGCGATGTTCTGCTGTCCACAGCGCTCCAGCTGGCAGGACGGCACTGCAGCACTTTGGGCAGCTGCAGCGCGACCTCTGCTTCGGGGATCTTTAGGCAGAGGAGTGCTGGCTCTATGTTAAGTGGTTCCATGGCATATGAAATATCTGTACTATAGCGAGCTTTCCTCTTTTGTTTGTTTTAAGACAATCCTTTTAGTGCTCTCACTTGGGTTCTTACTAGCCTGGCCCTTATCTTGAAGTCAGTTTGCTGCTCAGTGCCATTAAGCCACAAAGGACTTGGGAGATCAAACCCATTCCCGAGAAAGAGCTAAATAAAGATTTTGAAACATCAGATTTCACCCCAAGTCTGGGGAAACAGAAGCTGTCAGAGAACAGCCCTAAAGCCCTGATAAAACTCGGACAAGCTTGTTCTAGCCCCTAAATACCAGGTCTATAAATAACCCAGGGCTGCTGTTCTGACCGCTCCCCACTGTTGCCAACTGGTGATCGTGAAGGGAGATTTGGGGTAAATTCTAAAAGCTATTTTGGAAATGGAGCTTTACTGGAGATCTGAGTGCATCCTCTTCCCCATTTCTGTCTAAGATGTCCACCCAGACATCTCATGCAGAGGTGAGCAGGTAGCTGCCGTCCACCTCTCTTCACAGCTCTCGAACACAGACCCACTGTCACCACCGGCTCTCCAAAACTGGGCTGCGAGGGGATTTTGCCAAGATGCGAGACCCACGGTGAGTTCAGACACTCACATCAAGGTACACATCGGCGAGCTCTGTGCAGCCCAACTACCGCGCGGCTGCAGCCCTTCTCCCGCTGCCCCATCTGCTCAGCCCTCTCCCCGGCAAAGGTGCGACAGCCGCTGCCTGCGAGGAGCTGGTCGGGGTCCAAGACGCCGCTTTGCTACGAGGCCGTCTGTGCGAGTGAAGCACTTCATCTGTCAGGAGAGCGTCAGGGGTTTGCTGCCACGGTGTGGAAGTCGCAGTGCCTTTCACTAAAGGGTCTTAAAACCGCTCTGCAAAGGGAGCGAGCCTCACACCCCCGGGAGGTAGGTAAGAACGTCCCCATCCCGTACGTGGGGAAACCGAGGTAAAGAGAGGTGAAGTTGCTTGGACACACAGCAAGTCAGGGAGAAGCAGCGCCAGGTCAGGAGTCCTGCCTCCCAGCGCTCTTATTCATCACATCCTCCTCCTCCTCCTCCTCAGTTTCATCTCGGTGAGCTTTGCAAAGGCAGGGGTAGGACCTTGGACGGCTCGCTGGGGCTTTCACGGGGTCGTGAACCGCTGTGTGGCATCCCCCGATCTGTCCCAGCTCTGCTCCGACCTGTGCCAAGTGCCCTGCGGTCTTATGCAAACGATTCCCATCCATATTCTGAAATTAAAAGCTGCTTCTACTGAGATACACAGAAATGGGGTCGTTTTCCCAGAGGAACAATATGCGCACTTGAGAAACAGCCAGAAAAGGCAGAGGTGCCCGCTGATGCAGCGCCATCTCTAAGCGAAATCCTCACTCTTAAGGATGGAAGGCGGCAGATGTTTCAAGATCCCTATAGCCCTCATCGTGCAATGGTTGGTAAACTGAAAACAAGCTTTGGGATCGGCAGCAGACTGATTTCAATCACATTTCTCCCTTCGGCAAAAAAAGTACAACTGCAGTAAGCCTGCTGAACGCAGCAGAGCTCCATCTGCTTTATCAGGCCTCTTACAGTATCCAGCCCCTCTCCAAACACTGTTCCCTCCCAACACGGGGCTAACAACATGTGCCTTTGAAAGCTTAACCTCTTTACAATCTGCCAAGTGAGAACTATGCCCATAGCTCACGAGAAGTTTGGTGAGTGTAAACAGAAGGACTACGGGGGGGGGAAGAAGTCCTACAAGGGACTGAAATGCATGCAACCGAAAGCACACCTATCTCTGAGAGGGAACAAAGCTCACAGTAGGAACGATCACACCCGGCCCAAACCAGCACTCCTGTCAGTCAGAGCAGGTTTTCTGCTCCAGGCTTCGAGAGGAGAGACTGCGGGCAAGGGTCCCCGTGAGGAAATCTAGCGAACGTGTGTTATTTGCAGACAGCATCACAGTGGTTAGTGTCGATTCGAACGGCAGGTAAGAAGAGGGGTGAGTTCACTGGAACAGTACGCAGCCGTGGCTCAGTCGGGAGGAAGAGGATCTAGGAAGAGGGAGTGCGTGCACCGCAGAGACAAGAGGTCTCCATCAGTCCAAGGATAAGAAGGTGAAATAGAAAAAAAGGCCTGGGGAGCGTCACATTGCCCCAGGGATTCACAGTGCCAGAGCGAGGGGCAAGACGTGAAAACGGCAGGCGGCTTCCTGGATCCACATCTCCGATTCCCCCAGCCTGCATCCCTCTGCACCTCCCACCTCACAGATATCTAACAGCGTGTTACCCTTGTTTCCGAGTAAGGAGAATTCACAGTGTTCAGTAGTGATCAGGTACAAAAGCCGTTTAAGTCTAGAGTCTCCTAAGTGCTGCTGCCTTTGACGTAGTGCCTACGCGGGGCTCAGTGCGAGCAGCTGGAGGAAGAGGGAGTTTAGAACAGCAGACAGATCAGATCGCAAAGGCACGGTTAGACTAGGTGGACACGGGGTGTGTTTGCTTTAGAAGATAGTGGTCTCATACTTAGTGCTGAGGGTCCGCTTGGAGTCCTGTTTGGGGTCCACGACCCAGGAGACACTGGCATGAGACTGGGAGTCTTGGTCCACTTCAGGGGGCTCCAGCTAGAAAAAAAGGAAAGAAAGGGCATGTTAGGTCACCCATGCTTCTGGGACAGAACGAGTGGGGATTCAAAGCACAGAGCGGCTGCGGCTCTGCCTAATGCCCATCCCAAAAACGTGCACGTGTGCAGGGAAGCAGCTCTCACTGGGGAGGCATTCAAGTCCTTCACAGCTAGAACACGTCTAGCCATGTCAGTCTCAACCCAGCACCCCGAGATGACTTCCTGAGTTAGGCCTGCAAGCCCCTATTACCATTAGTGACAGCTCCACTTCATCTCACAAACAAGCATGGCAAATTCAGCCTATAAAGATGGCACTATAAAAAAAAAAAAAAAAAAAAAAAAAAAAAAGAGGCAAAGGGAGAGAGAGGGAGACAGCTCCTGGCAGGTGAGCTCCCACGTGATTTACTCTCCTGACCAAGCAAGGCTCTTTCATCTTGTCCTCCTAAATCAGGATCCTACAGGAAAGTTAACAACACCAGAAAGAGCAATGCAGTTAGTTGAGAGCTGCCACTCTCCATCAGCGGGGACGGATATGAGCCGTTTGTCCCTGGGGTTCATCTGAGCCCACGGCACGGCCCTGGAACGAGCAGGGAGGGAAGACAGCAGCGAGGCAGGACACGGGACCACAGCAGGAGACGGAGAGGGGAGGCAGGCGGGCCGGTGGCAGCTGGGGCAGCCCGGGTCGGTTCGTAATGGAAGATGGCAGGAAGAAGGGTAAAGACCTTAGCTCCGGGACTAACAGACTGCAGCGGCAGGTAGGAGGGGCGGTGTGTTGTACAGGTGTGACAGTAACAACAGCGAGTGTCGGGAGGGAGCGGCACCTGAGCGGGGGGAGCAAGCAGAACACAGACAAAAGGAGACATTACAGGAAGGCAACGGCTTATGCAGCAGTCCCTGCTCCTCAGCAGCTCCAGTCTTGGCTGGTTTTGGCTACAGGGACACTCCAGTGCTGCAGACCGCAGGTTACCTACTGACCTTACTGCGGCTCTGCAGGGTTTGCACCCAGAAGCTGTGCTGGACCCAGCAGGGCACTTAACCCCCATCCCACCCAGGCTATTTCCACCTCTGCTTGCCCTCATCCTACCAGGGGAAGCCCTAACACCGCAGCAGGACTGCCAGCAGAGCCATGGACACTGCAGGATCAGCGATGCCTGAAGCTACAGGCACCATCTCTGCATCTGGGCTCCCCCCACCACGAAGGGGGAGGTTTCAGCGTGTGGTACCCAAGAGAAACCCCAGCTCAGACCATGCAGATCGCACCCAGCAGCCTGCCGGCCCGCACATACGTACTGCAGATTTCCTCATGCCGGCTCGCGGTTTAGGCACCGGTTTGGAAGATTTTGTTTCGATCACTTCTCCTGCTGCAGCACCCAGAGGCTTCGCTCTCTGGGCTTGGAGGGCCAGCTGGTAGGCAACCTCGAACGCCTGCCCCAACGTGAGGATGATCTCGTACGTCAGGTTCTTCGGAGAGATGACAGAAAACACAAAGCCATTAGGTTCAAACGAGCTACCTCGCCTTGTGCAGAGGCCATGCGCTCAGCAGCTTGCTCTGGAGATGCAGACCTTGGCAGAGCCCATCGCCCTTCCGTTAGCAGGTCGCATCCTGCCGGATCCCTGGCAAGCTGCTCTGCACACATGGGGCAGGGCTGAGCTCCTGCCCCGCAGGGGAGCCGGCACCAAGCTGCCTCCACGCTCGCACAGCCCCGGCCGGTGGGACCACCTGCGAGCCTGCTACAGCCCCGGAAGCATCGCAGTTTAGCAGCGTTTTGCATTGTAAAGAGAAAAAGCTCTAACATCTTGTACAGCCGCTTCTGCCCAAGAATAAAAGCCAGTTATGCTTCTGCAGTCTCAGTGAATTAAAAGGCCGTTAAATCAGCCTATTACACTCTACATAATAGAGAGAGTATTAGGGTTTTGTTCATGGCATATTCCCCAGGAGGAAAAAACTCCTGCCCTCCTTTATTCTGCACTGGAGACGGCAGTAATGAAGCCAGACAAATATTCGCTTTGTCAACAGAGCTCCAAAGTAAAAGCATTTTGAGCCAGGACTCTGAAAGGAATATTTTAGGGTAGAAGCAGGTAAAAGAGCCCTAGAACGGACCAGATCCTGGGCTATGACTTGCCAATAAAGCTAAGTGATGAAGCAAGTGGACTGCAAAGGAGTGCAGCGCACTGGGAGACGAGATACGATAACCTACTCACCACATCCACGGTGCTGAAGACGTGGCAGTAGTGGTGGCTGGTCTGCAGGTCCTTGGTGATGTAGGCGAACGTGCAGAGATCCTCGGGGTCCTGAGCAGCGCAGGAGATGTTCCGGATCTCGTGCTCAGCAATGACATTCTGTCGGGGTCAAACACAAGCACCCATCACCCTTCTGGGAATGGCAAATACACCCGGCAAACGTTGGCCGTGGCAAGCTTGTACTGGGGGCAGGGAGCAAAAGAGGTACTGGTGGTGGCGGTAGTGGGGCCTCCCCAGCCAGACCAGTCCTAGCTCCCTCCCATGGTAGGAATAAACAGCAACATGGTCCACAAGCAGCCAGTGTGCCAAGCCTTTGGCATTCAGGTAACCATCATCACCTTGGTCCTCTCTCATAGCCCTAGCAGCTCCTCAGGACCAGTCATGGCTTCTGAAGCCACGAGATATGACCTGCAGTCCCACCTGCATGGGACTTGTCCTTCCAAACACCGCCTTCGAGGCATCTGAAGCTCACCTTGTTAGAGGCATCAATGAACTTCACCCCTTTGTACGTGATGGACAGTATTATGGTCGGGATCTTCTTCATATGCTCTGTGGATTTCTTCAGAAACAAGAACATTGAAGTGACCAGCTGTGAATAAATGCTCCCTTCTTCACCACCACCCCAGCCCATCCCTGAGACCCCCAGGCTGCTGCCACACAAAGGCAGGCTTTGGGGGTCTTGGACCAGGAGGAGGAAAGCCTGCTCCTGGTCGAAGCAGAGGGGAAGGGATGGGGACCTGAAGTGAACCCAGCACCCCTTTCCCCAGTAAAAACACCCATTCTCCCACTGCACAGACCTTCCAACTATGGGGAAAAGCGCTGGGGAGAGGCAGTTCACCACTGACTGTGGCACAGCCTCTTAGGTGGTCTGGGTCCCTGCTCTGCACAGGGGCAGCCTGCAGGGTTTGGGGAGCCACTGGAATCCCCCCATTCCCCTCTCCATGTCATCCACCACGGGGTGTGAGTCAATCCCCCCTGTCCCTGCAGCCTCCATACCCTCATCTTGGCACAGGCGTCCTGCGTAGACTCCGTCCCTCGGAGGTCTTTGATCAACATGGAGCCCAAGTACTGTTTGGAAGAGGGGGAGATGTTAACGTGCTCCCAGACATCCTAAAGGCTTCAGGCAGGAAACCCTGCCAACCCCGAGGCAGTGCCACGGCCCCGTGAGCAGCCAGCAGCCGTGGCTGGGGAGACACAGGTCACCCAGGGAGGGGGAGGAAGTGTGACAACTCCACACGTAACAACCTGACCCCAGAGCCTCCTCATCCTCACCACCCCCACAAGCCAAAAGCCACTTACGTTGGCCTCGTACCCGCAGGACTCGAAGATGAGCTTCTCTGGCTGGTGCTGCCAGTTTTGGACTGGAGCGTACGGGGCAGCCAGGCTCGGGGGGCGCAGGGTCAGCTTTGACTCCCGACGGTCCTCCTGGAAGGGAAGAAACATGGATGTGAAGCCACAAACAGGTCCAACCTGGGTTGAAACACAGATCCCAGGAGGGCTCTTTGGGTTGATGCAATTAAGGTTGGCAAGGGCCAAATCCCGCAAGGGCTGGGAGGAGTCAGCATGCTGCGGGTGAAGGTGCCGGTGCTGATGGAAGTCTGAGTCACCATTTTGAAGGTAAAACTGAGGCACAAATGAGCTGCTGGCTCTAATGTTTGAGGGAAGCTGGGCCTCTCCAGCTCTCTGGCTCTTCATGCATCACCCCAACTCCTTGCTGGCTCCAGAGAAGGGGGAGTCTGCACTGAACTGAGCAGAGGGGCCCTCAGGACACACAGAAGCACCCACTGACCTGTGCTTTGTAGCGCTCAGCTCTGGAGTAGGGAGCAACCTCAGTGCCACGGTCGTGCTGTCTCTTCCCGGTGTCCCCGGAGGGCAGCAGGAGATCGGCAGATCTGCCCGTGCAGGAGTCATTCTGGCTCAGGGGCGACGATGTCTGGGACATCAAGTCCTGGCACTGAAAGAGGCAGACACCAGTAACCATCCCGGTCAGCCCGTGCCCCAGCCGTGCCCACCCCTCGCTCCCCTTTACAGTGCCCGACACAAAGAGCGCAACGAAGAGAGTTAACGGGGTGAGCTCCTGCTCCGCAGGCTCCTGCCTCAGTCTCCTCAGTCGCACCGTTTATTTTCTACCTCATGCCCCTGATTTACTCCAGGACGGCACGCAGCCCTTTCTGCCGAGCACGCCTCCGCCTCCCGTGAGCTCATCCCAGGAGGGCAGGAGACACGCTGAGCTGTGGGCAGGGTGTTTATAGAGGAACAGGCTCCGCTAAAGCACTAAGCAAAGCACTCAAAGCCGCTGATGATCAGCCACCCCAGGAGCGAGGCCCTGGGAGCCCAGCGAGCGATCAGCCCAGATGCCTGACAGCCTGGCTCTTACCGCAGGCAAGATTCGCTGCCTGTACGTGCCAACCGGCCCGGCAGACAATGCGGGAAGCTCACAGCTGCAACACGCATTAGTCCTATTCAACGGCCTCGCTTAATTTGCCATTGACGTCCTTCCGCTCCCCACGCCGGAGCCAGGCGCTGGATCGCACCAGCTGTAGCACCAGGAAATGCTGCAAACGGCCCATTCTCTTACACAGCCTCCCCGTCCAGCATATCAATCAGTTGATGCTGCACCAAAGGACTCCTCTCCCCCCCAACAACCCTGCCTTCCGTCTCATCGGTCTCAAGAGGACGTTTCAGGGAACTGCAGATCCTCAGCTGACTGCTGCCCGTCTGGGCTTTTGTTGTCTGAAAAGAGGGCGGTTGAGCAGCGGGGCGAAGGTCCGGGGTTTCTACGTGGCACCCTCACAGCTCCCAGGCTCCCGGTGCAGTACCGGAATGAACCCTCTCTTTTTTTTTACACCTGAATCCCAGTTCCTAAAAAAATCCAGTGTGAGCAAACAGGGCCCAGCAGCCCAACTCGCTTCAGCTAAGACTGTTTTGGTTGAAAAGCCTTGGGAATCCAAGGCAAGAGGGAAGAGCTCTGCAGCAGGGCAAGGACCAGATGTTTGGGATGGGGAAACTCTAATCACTCCCAATTCTTGCTCCAGGAAGCCGATTTGCAAACACTGGGAGGAAGCAGCACGACACGCTCACCCTCCGTGGCATGCTGCCCTGCTCCCGAGCTCACAGGTTAGCCGCAAGCTCAACGGGTTTTGCCAAACTCAGCTCTCAAATATCCGTTTTCAGGAAGAACGGCGAACGCAATGGCTCCCCTCCCAGCCAACCCCGATAACGAAGGGCCTGACATTCAAAGGCTGCCGCTCCCGCAGCAAAAAATCAACATCCACAAATCATGTCGAGTGCTATTTGGCAGCAAGAGCAAGAGCTCTAGAGAAGCCCAGCCAGCCCAGGGAGACAGATCTTAGACTCCCAACCGGCACAATCAAAACACCAGGTCCCAGCTGCATCCCATCTCACCAGCTGAGCCATGTCACACTCCTGCCTGCGGGAAGGCTGCCTTACATCTGGCCAGAAACAAGGGGAAGAAAGTCAGCTTGGGATTCCCCTTTGGTGCAGGGCACAGAGGTGGGAGTAGCGCCCTGCTACCTCTTCAGGGCAGGCACCCACCTTGCACGGAGGCACCTGATCCGAAGGAGCTGCCTGACAGTTCCCATGGGGCAGGCATCCAGAATTTGTCCTGCAAGGGCTGAATATTATCTTCCCCCACTCATGTCAATAGCAGGGTCATGCCTGTGCGAGTATTTGCTGCTTGGGTCACTGGAGTTAACTGGGCACATTAGGATTTCTCCCAGTAGTGATGTGTTCACACACTTCAGCTTTGTTTTGCACGGGTAAGACGGAGTTTGACCCACAAAGAAGAAAGCTAAGAGTTGGTAAACTCATCCACCACTTCAGCTAAAGCACATCTGTCCAAACAGTGACGTTTGCTGCTGTGGGGCCACAGCAGAATTCATACAGCACAAATTCATAATTTGTTTTTACTGTGCCAAAGTGCTCCAGGTGCTCCAGCCAAGTCAGAACCAGCCTGGCTGTTGTATTTCCCAAGTTCTGCTTGACCATGCTCGGAGTGGGAGTACTGGGCTCTGCATCATCTCCAGCAGCAGCCAAGGTGCATCCATGGGAACTGTTTACCACAAAACACTTGCAGTTGCCTCAACGCTTCAGGAACTTTCTTCCCAAACCACCAAGTATCTGAGAACCAGGAGTAACCCAAGCTTCCAGGTCAAATCGATTTGTTTTAATAAGAAACAAACCATTTAGGTTTTACCCTTTTTTAAAAAAAGCAATGCAATTTTCAAAGATCACTCTTTATGCTTATTACTCTCAGTATTTACCTCAAAGGAGTTTTAACTTAAATATTGACATTGTAGGGCTTTTTCTTCCTTTTCTATTGATTTTGCTAGGCAGAATTTCCTGTGCATGAAAGCAGCAGGGTAAAGCTGAACACGCCTCCCTCTCTGAGCCTGGATACCCACCCAGGACCTGAGCTCTCAGTAAACATCCTCTACAGGTCTCCGAGTCCCCCAGAAGTGATAACTGCTAATCAGAAAGGGGATAATTATTCCTGACAGACCCAGGTTTAGTTCTTTGAAAGAAAGGGAGGAAAGCAAAGGAGAGCCAGGGCAGAAGAAAGCGCCCCGGCCACTGCCAAGCGCGCTCCGCACAGACGTATCAGCCAGGCACGGACCACAAACAGTGACTCACTCTCAGCTGTGAGAACCGCGGCGGCTTTGCCGGTGGCTCCTCGTACGGTCTGTCTGCCAGGGAGGCGATGATCCTCTTCCGATGGCCGAGCAGATTCACTTTCAACACCTGCAGGGAGAGACCACGGTCACCGTAGGCTTTCCTGCCCTCGGCACAAAGCAAAGCCGAGCGCTTCGAGCAGCGCTGTTCCCATTTAACATGACTCCCTGCAAGTCACAGCCCCGGAGGGAACGTGGGCAGGACCTCACTGCCAAGAGAAAGCCAATACTCACGTTTACTATTTCAAGCTCCCAGAGGTTTTTCACAGTGTCAATAGAGCTGTAGCCACTCGAGAGGAAGGACTGAATGTAATCCTGCAGCCCCAAAGAGTCGAGCCATGCGGGAACCGAAGGCTGGCTGTTCCCATCACAGCCCAGGGGTTTCAACTGTAAAAGCGCAAGAAAAGGGTTAAAAGCCCCAGGGGGCTGGGATCCCAAGGCATACAGCATCAATTAAAATTAGGCCACCTTCATCTCTACTAACAGCTTTAAATTAAAAAAAAATAAAAAACAGATCACTGTATAAACAGGGAATGCACCTGGGATCAAGACTGGCAGGAGGGACAGCCACCCTCTCCCCAGCACGGAGTCACCCCATCCACATAGCCTGGCAGACCAATATAGTCCTCCTCCTCCTCCTCCCTGCTATTCCCAAAACCCTTCCCACAGCCCCTGCGATCCCTCCGTGGGTCAGAGGGACGTGGATGGAGTCACAGGGACTGGCTTTTGTTTCCTCTGCTTTCACAGCCGTGCTGGGCAATGCCCCGTCCCCGCTTCACGTGAGGGGTGTCGGTGCTGACCTTCGGGAGGGAGCGAGCAGCCTGGAGGAGCTTCCGACGGTGCTGCGGGTCACCGATCCCAATGTCCCGAAGGTCCTGGTCTTCCATGACATTACAGCCCTGCAGGGACAGGAAGGAGCGACATGGGAGCAGAGGGCAACAGAAGCCACATCAGGTGCGAGAGCAGAGATCATGTGCGTCCTGATCTCACCTCCCAGCACATCCCCACAGGAGGAGGAGGAGGAAGGCTCCCAGGGATGGCAGCTCTGCCCCACGTACCGACCTCAGGCACCGAGAGGGCTGACACGAGAGGGGCTGCGGCACACACAGCGTCGGTGGGGCAGAGCACTGCCATCCCCTCCCTCCCGCAGCCTGCTTTGCAGCATCCTCCTCCAGCCATTAGGTTTCAGGCCATCGCTTACAGCGACCTTCCTGTTCGACGCACAGATGCTTTAATCGCTGCGTAACACCCAGCCCTGCTTCACGCATGGTGCCCGAGAAGGGGCACTCGGCTCTGCCCAGCCTCCCTCCACGGCCACCGAGAAATGTGAATTTCTTTCCGGGAGAGCAGGCAACCTGGCAAAGGTCAGATTTATCCTCCGTCCCCCAGGCAGGGAGGCAGCCCACCCTGCTCCGGCAGAGATGCTCTGGTCACCGCACACCGCTCTGTTAAAGCCCATTTTCTGCCCCCCTTTCCCCCGCAGAGCAAGAGCGGATGCATGCAGAGCACGCTGACTTTACCCGCCTCTTGAAAGCCTCCACCACGACCTGCTTCCCTGCCCCTCGTACCTGGGGAGAGCTCAGCGGGAAGCCCGGGCATGTCTCCCCATGGCTGGAAGAGCCACTCTGCTGTTTGACCGAGGGCTTCGGCTCGAGCCCGGACCCCCCCTCCCTGGACCTGCCTCCCTCTGCTCTCAGGAGAGTCACAGCTGAAGGTCTGAGCTGCCAGCGCTTCGCTGTTCTACATTTTGGTTTTATAAAAGAAACCTAATTAAAATTGGCTGCTGGGCAATACACTGCTGCAGGGGCATGCAGGCTGTGGGAACAGCGGGCCGAACGGTCAGGGCTTCAGGAAGAAAAGGCGAGGGGAAGATCGCCAAGTGTCCTCTTCAAAGGGCAGCAAATATTTTCTGTTCCTTCCCACCCCACGCTTTCTGTAGTATTTCAGCATGTACGTTTTGCGAAGTACTACCTGCCTTAAATACAACAGCCAAAGGTGAAGGCAGGGAACTGCTCCCCGAGCGTGCCCCTGCAGGGGCGACGCTGCCCCCTGCAAGGGCAGAGGAGGAGGAACAGCCCTTCCCACTGCCCCTTCCACTCTCAGATGCTCCCGGACAAGCACACGGGCCTGTCTGCAGCCAGGGCAGCCCACGGGGAGAGCTCGTCTTTGGTGTTGGCTTTACGAGAGTCACCGGGTGCATTTCGTGCTGCCCGACGCCAGTCCTGCAGCCAAACACCGGCCGGCTCCCGGCAACGCCAGCATCCGCTTTGCTCCCGACTTGCTCGGTTTGTGCCCGGTCTACGACAGCACCAAGCCCGGGCAGCATCGCTCCCACCGCTTCCATGGCCTGGCGTGATAACTGCTGGGTAGGACGCCACGCGGCGCTCTGCCCCTGAGCGCTGCTCTTCCCCTTGGCCGCAGAGAAGAGTGTTCAGAGCAACAGAGAATTAACGCTACAGATAAGAGATGCCCGAAGCAACGTCACTGGGAGAGCTGCCCTCAGAGGCCAGACTGCAGAGAAACAATTATTTAGCAAATGACAGTGGCAAATTAAAGCAGCGGGTGGCCGGGAAGCAGGGCCCTGCAGACACTCCGTGACTGTCAGCACCCACAGCACCGAGGCGGAGGCTCCGCTGCCTCCATCCTCCCTTGGCAGGCAGGGATGCTCGACACCCTCAATTCCTGGCAGGCCTTGGGGGACTGAGACCGCAGATCTGGAGCAGACAGCCGCAGTACAAAAGCATTTGTCTAAGAGTTGTTTAAACAGCAGAAAGAGCCGGGACTAAAGACCCTGCAGCTGATTAGGGTGGTTCACTCCCTGTTTTCCAAAAGGTCAGTTTATCCCAGCAGGCTGCAGCGCTGGTCTGCAGTGCCACTGCCTGCTGCCAGCTGGAAAGAGCTACTGCCACTGCTCGAGATGGCACCGTGGGTGGGCGGCAGCTCTGCAGGGGCACGGGGCCACACCGATACCTGCCTTGCCTGCCTTGGATTGCACCCCACATCCTGCAAGCAAGGCCATGTGAAAAACCCCTGGGTCTCACATGAGTGCTAATGCTACACACAAAGCTCTGTGCAGGGATGTAGCTATGTCATGTAAGCTGTTCTGCGCATCCCTCAATTGCACAAAATAAATAAATAAATAATAATAATAATAATAAAGTTTTTTTGTTGGTTGAAGGCTCCAAGGGTGCCCATTTGGTGCAAGAGCAGCAGCAGGCTCTGTCGCATCGAGAGCAAACGCCCTACGTGAGTAAAGTGGAGAGGCTGCCGCCGTCAGAGGTGGTGACCGCTCTGGCTTGTTAGCAGCAGCATCCTACCAAAAAAAAAAAAGAAGAAAACATCCTTCCCCTTTCTTGCTCACAAATTTTAAGCCAGAGCCACACTTAATGTGCATGTCTCTAACAGTGGGAGATTGTGTGCTCAGCTCAGGGGAAGAGGGAAAGGATTAAAGGCAGCTTAACTCCCCTGACACGCACCTTACCTGGCACAAGCGTTTCTACATGCTACAGCTCTGCTACAGGGGTTGCCAGAAGGTCCTTGGGAGGCAGCATATGTGCGAGGAATTCATCTCCTAGAGGGAGATGGCTTTTAAAGGGCTTTTTTAAATGGACAGAAGAGGGCTAGAGCAAGTGATGGGATTTCTCCTGTAAGCCTGGAGAGGAAAGCCTTACTGCCCTGTCTGGGGGAGGCAAAGGGAGGCACAGGGAGGGACTGACTCACCGAGGGCCCTGCAGGAGGTTAATGTCACAGCTGAGGTATCCGAAACCCGCAGTTCCCGACCCCTCAGCCCGCTCTGCTCCCCCAACCTGCCCAGCTTGGTGCCCTGCTGCTTAAGTCCTCCGTACTAGCTGGGGGCCAGGGCTGCAGCAGGCGCGGGGGCTCGAGGAGGATGCTAGCAAGGGCACGGCGCGCAGCAAACCCTTCCCGCACCAACCAGGACACCAGGAACAGTTTGCAGCCAAATGAGCTGTGACAACGGTGATGTGTAATTTTCATGTATAAAAAATTAAACAAGCTTGCTGATCCTATTTACATTTTTACTCATGCTTATTTTCCAATGTTGAGCCTTTTCGGTGCTAATCCACTTTAGCACAGCAACGCCTGGCTAGCACAGCCGCGCTCCCAAACGAGCAGCACGGGCTGGCAGCTCACGCTCTCCCAGGTTGCCTGCTTTATGCTGACACAGCCAGTGCCAGGCCCAAGGCAAGGCAATAGGTGTTCTCCCACTTTTGGCATCTCAGATTCAAGGAAAATTGCTTGCTATGTAGCAAGGATACAAGCTAGTTAAATACTATAAAGCCTACAGCTTTCTCCAACGCTCCTTTATTTTTATGTGTCACATTAAATTCCCTCAGTGCCAGTCTGTATTCTCAGGGTACTTAACAAGGATAGACAAAGCATAGCAGTTCCGAATAAATCATTACAGTCTATTGTGCACGAGCCTCCGCTTAGAGAAACGTCCTTTAAACCCATCCACATTTCATCTCCTATGAAAAAAAAAAATAATCTGCCACTAAAATAGATAATTAAACGTGAACACACTGAAGATCTTTTAACCTTTGCCAGCCGAACAGACGAGCTGTTTAAACCAGACTTTAAACCCGTTTGCATTTAACAAGCTGTTCAGACAAAAGCCAAGGGGCAGAGATGCTCCGCCTGGGCCACCGCTGCCACCCGCCTCCCAGCCACGCTCCTCCGGCGCAGCAATTGCCGCAGCTTTGGTTAGCGTCCTGCTCCCTGCTCCGGCTCCTGCAGCTGCAAAACCATCTCTCCGTCCAACCAGCCACTAATGACTTCGCACAGAAAGCCCCCTAGGTAAGGGGGGTTCCCAGCCACGGAGACCGTCTCCTGTGGCTTTCCTCCTTCCCGGCCTCTCCCAGCAGGTCTCGCTTGCTTCTCGCCACCAGCTCATGCCCGGCCCTGGGCTGCTAAAGGGTCTTGGGTCTGTCCCTGAAGCAGGCAAGAGCCATTTCTTTGCCGCACCGAGGAGAGGATGACCACAGACACGTCCACAGCCAGCAGCTCATGGAGGAAAAGGGAACAAGGCATTCATCAGCGAGATGAAACAAAGCCTCTTCGTTACAAAGGGCTGCTCAAAGGGAGATCGCCTTGATGCAGGGCTGCAAAATTTCAGAAAAAACTCTGTGAGGGTTTGTGAGGGTTTTTTGGGGGAGTTTGGTTTTGATATTTAAACAATATCCCAATACAGGTTTTTATTTTTTTCCTTGGATTTTTCTTTTTTTAAACGAAGGTCCCCTTCGGTGCTGACACAGGTCTGCAACCAGGTCAGAAGATGCCATCTCCCAAGTGCCCGCTGAAGGCCCCAGGCCCGCGGTCAGCCCCTCTCCAGGTCCTCCGAGGACAGATTCGGCAAACGCCCAAGGCAGGGGAGAGGAAAGCTCCCAGGAACTCGCTCTGCTCTTAGCCTGGTCCTTTATGATCCTCCAACAGCAGCTTCAGCAATACCAATTAGAATCAAAAAGACTTTCCAAAGACATATTCCAGACTTTATTCGTTGTGACAAGCGCTTTTTACCTCGCGCATTTCTCCTGGCTGTGGGGCTGAGCAGAGCGAGCGCAACTCGGCTGTACCCGGGCCGGAGCTCTGGCTTTCATCCACGCCGGAGAAGCGGGGCTCATCCGAAAGCCCCCTTCATCCCAAGACCTCACTGTTTTCTCCTCGCTTCCATCAGGAACTAGCTCTCAGCATTTCCCGCACTGCAGGTGGCTTGTTCAGGGTTCGTTCCTAGAACGCACATCCATCCATTAATTGAGATTTTAGTATAGCACCATGAGCACATGCTAATAGCCTTGGTAGGAAAATCTTTGGCAATTTTTTATTCCCAGAAGAGCTGGGATGATCCCCCCAAAAAATCCACCAGGAAGCAGAGGCTGAAATTTTTTTTTTTTTTTGCAAGGGACACGGGAGCACAATTTCCTCCCTAAGCTCCAGCTGCATGCACGTGCTTTAGGCCGAGGAAGGGAGTATTTCTCCAGTGCAAGTGCACCTGCAATGGGGTGAACTGCATCGCCCGGATGAGTCCTCCTCCGCTCCCACTGGCGAGAGCCTGAACGATCAGCCCAGCCACAGACAGCTGAAACTGGGCGAGGTGAATCCCACTCCCCCGGTCCCAGCTGGCAGAGACTGGCTGCCAGACAGTCCGGAGGGGCTTTCATCCCCCAACCTGGCCTTCAGCTTCCTCAGAGCTGAACAGAGCTCCCTCCGTGGAAAGGCACACAGACACACAACCACGCGGGGCACCTCCGAACGCCGCCTCTGCCCTCCGCGTTGCTCCGAAGGAGGGCAGAGATCTGCCAGTGACCCGCGTCCCCGGCTGGGCTGCCCGGGGAGCCCCAAAGGATGCTGGTGCAGCCGACCCGCCTGCAGAAACACAAGCTTTCTCTAAAAGTCATGCTTCACATCTTGCACTGTAATTAAACAGCCTGCAAGGCTTCAGGTTTCTCATTAAAGGGAAAAAAAAAAAAAAAAAAAAAGGCACAGTCAGAGGTTACATGGTAGGAAGGTAGCGTCCCCTCCTACTAGTTAGGTGACCCCGAAGGCAAGCGTGCCAAAATCAGAGCTGCTGAAATCTGCCAGTAATCCTCCTCCAGCAGGGCACTCTGCAGGCACTTAACTACCCAATTTTCAGATGCTGCTTCTTGCACAGAGCCTGGCTTCAGTCCATCCTCTCTTTCCAGCTAAGGAAGGGCCCGAGGCAAAGAAAGTTTCGTATAGGACGCGTAGCCTTATCCAGCCAGCAATGCAGTTTAATGAATCCCGACTGCCTCGCTAAGCTCACGCTAACACAAGTGCTGCCTCTGTTACTAAACCCTGTATTAAAGACAGGCGACGGACTGCAGGGAAGACGGGGACCAGAATGTGTTTGCTATTAAAAGCAACAGATGCAAAACCCAAACACAGCTTTTCCAGACTACAAAGGCTTCTGCAAACATCTATAGCAGAGTGCCTTCAGCTGGATGAGCCAAAGCATCCATTTTTTCTTAGATTAATGCATACAAAGCTCTTTTTCTTTTTCCCCTCAGTACATTCATGACAATTTGCATCTTGTCAAGGATTTTGCTGCCACTGCTATTGCTTTACTTCTGGCAACCAAAAGCCTGGATGTGGCAGATGGAGATGCATCCAGCTGACCGTAGACCCAGCCTAAACAGGGATAGTACACAGCAAGTCCTGAAAACAGAGGCTGCACCTTCAACACTGCTTAGATTTCTCCTTTCCAGATGAAAAAAGGATGAGGAACCTTCATTTTGGTCATCTTGGTACTGGCTAGCTGCAGCTTTCAGGAACTTAATGCAAGCAGGCAGTACAGGGCTTGCAGTCCAGAAAATAGCGGCTCAGTTACGTACCCAGCAAGGGGATTTGGCAAGCCCTGCGTGGCTCTGCCTGAGCCCCTGGTTACTCCTGCTGCCAGACTTGTAAAAAGCCGCCGGGCTTCATGGCCCCGCAGCCTCGGTCAGCATCCCGAGGATAAGGGAAGGCAGCGAAATTCAGAAAGATGAGCTATAATGAAGGTATTCCTGGGAGCTGACAAAACCACTGCAGCTGGCAACAAGCTCCCCATCCCCAAATCTATCAGTAGTTAATGACGAAGGCGCCTTCTTTTCCTGCGGGATTTGGAGGTTGCACATTTGCCCTCATCCAGCCGCTCCGAGCTGTGTGTTCCAACCCGTCTGAGCAGGCTGCGGGGAGCCACCAGCCGAGCCCTGCTCCCGCCGCACAGCCCGGCCAGCCTCGACCCCCGTACCGCATAAGGGGCTGTACGGATCTGCACTCGGAGTAAAAAGCCCCGCTAATATATCTTGTTCAACAGGACAGGAGCAGCTAATGCCTCGTTAATGCACTAATTTATACGCTTGTCCTAGAAACAAGCTTGCGGTCTGCCTGTATATCTGTATGATTTGCACTCGAGGGCTTTTTCACCCGAAGCCCCTGGTGATAGCACAGAGCATCACCCCCCTTTACCCTTTAAAGACAAAAAAAAAAAAAAAAAAAAAAAAAAAAAAGCTAAAAAATCCCCCAATAGACCCTTGATTACAGGCAATGCTGGATCCCTACAGCTCCATCAGCCATCCCTGGCTGCTCAGACCCTCCAACAAACCTGTGCCAGTGGCTTATTTATCTCAGAGCAGGCCGACGACCCCAAAGCCAGGAGCTGCACACCCCAATTTCAGAGCCAGGGGACCAGCATTTGGTCAGACGAATATGCATTTGTTGTTGGCCTCATGTTCCGCAGGGCTCTGTGCCCTCCCCTAACGATATCTGCAGTTTGAGACAGTTCAGTGGAAACTAGGGGAAAAGAAGTATTTGTTTAGCTAAGGGCACGACAACGAAGCCCTAGCTCTTCACAGAGCACTGATTGTGGAAAGGGCTCATATACAAAAACCTACAATAAATCCTAGATTAGCACACAGCCACTTCATTTTTGTTTAATTTTCTTCCCCATGCAGACTGGCAGCGTGACAATGGGCAACGGAGGGAATCGGTCATGGTTGTCAAGTTCAGGCAATTTTATTGAGAGAAAAAAAATTAAGTGCTACTTTAATGGCTTTTTAAATGTTTATTGGGCCTGGAGCTACTAATGAATCAAATGTAAGTATCCTCTAAATTGCCAGTTCTGGTCCACCCACTTTGCTCCTCAAAATCCACTCTGAACTCGCTGCTCTCTGTGAAGTCCATTTCCATCATCTGGGGAGCTTTGGTGCAGCTCTGCTGCATTTCCCCGGTCAGAGCTGTGGCTCAGCGGCCAAAATGCTCTCTCAAACGCTAGACCATTGCACGTCTCTGCTCTCACCATTCCCTTCCAGAGAAACCCCCCAAAAAACCATACCATCGTGGACAAAGCGCAGTCCTTGTGAACCACCCACGTCGCATCTGAAACCCACTGGAGAGCTGTCAAAAAAATATTCATTTCATTGTATGAATCAATTCCCACTCAGACGCTTGGCAGGAACCCTTATGCCAGGATCCAATTCCAGTCCTACAGAGTGTTCATCCAGGGCATCAAAATCAGTCTGGGGACCAAGGAAGAAATGCATTTCCAGTAGGTTGGCAGCAATGATAAACACCAGACAATACCATGTAATGTGGCTGATGTACTCCCTGCCAATGTCATAAACATCAATGAAAGCCATTTCAGCAATAAATGTGCCAGCCGGCATGAACCAGGCCAAGGAGATCCCCAGATCTGATCAGCAACTGTTAAAGGGTAGGTTGCCAGCACCTCTAGGTATTAGCAGCATTTACTTCCACTCACAGCAGTTTACAAGCTCAGTCACCAAATGCCTCTGCAGGGCAGAGTTTTGCAGCACAGGCTTTGGGAAGACCAAGTCCAGAACCAAGCACTCAAGAGCTTCTGCCTGCAAGCACTCAAGAGCTTCAGCTTGAAACCAAGCCTACCCACCCAGGCACAATCTACACACGGGGGCTTATGGGGTCTATACTAAAGTATTCTCCAACAGCTGCAATCACGCCAAGTTTTCTTTTCGTTTCACCAAGTGTAGAAGCAGTAAAACCTCCTCTGTGGGACCTCTGATAGGTCACTATTCTTCATAGATCATTACTGGGTGCAAAACACTACTGGAATACGTCAGTGAAGTTCTCCCTGGTGACTACTATAAAATGACAAGTTTTATATGAAAATAGAAGAAAGAGCTCTGGGGCACGCACATCCTCAGAGCATGCTAAAAGCCCGGCTGCTGCCCAGGGGACCAGCATCTGTGAGCCAAGCTGGGCGGTTACAAAGTGGATCACGCAAAGTGGAGCTACCATTCACCGAGGACAGCGGGAAAGGCCCTGTGCTGCAGCAGGACAGGTATTGGGTGAAAATGAAGATCATGCAGATGTCAGCCAGCACCCACACCGTGGAGATTTCCAGGGTGAAGGAGACCCAGCTCCGTGCTGGGAGGGCTGTCCTCAGACCCAGCCTGGCAGACGCTCACTGAGCTGCACTTCACAGCTCTGCTCGCACACCAAGCCCATGCCTCAGCTTCACGTTTTTATCAACCACTTGCTCGCACACACACACACAGAGGAGAGA
>VZTL01019723.1:0-43897 GCA_013400535.1 Scopus umbretta | reverse complement strand
AGCTAGATCTTTTCCATCCACTGTAGAAGTTTCAACGCTGAAACAAAATGTAAATCCATTCACTCTGACATATGAAGAAATGATATTTGTTTCATCATTGATTTCTGTTTATCTTTACAGGTCGCCAGTGGAAAAGTATTTCTGTAATGCAGTCATCTATGAAATTCAACATGTTTTAATCCACAACTTCATTTGTTTAGTGTTTTGGACCAATAATGTGTGCACCTGTCTTGTAATAAAGAGGATGTGTGAAAATTACCCGCTCTAAAACCTTACTCATCCTAAATAGAGGTTATTTATCTAGGTATTTACAATTTGCCTTCCATATTTTTATTCTTTTCCCTAACAAAAACATGTATTTTAGGAGGGAGAAACCTTATTTATCAGTTAAACAGATTGCTGGGCATTCATTCCTCTCTCGTCTTAGAGGTTGTTAAGAAGTGTAGAGAATGGTAGCTGCAGAGTAGATGAGATGTTCACTGGTTGAATCAGACAACTAGTTAGTCTTATATTTGCACATCTGTCTTGGTAGGATTCCTACTGATTTAAAGCCAACCGGACCTATTTCCACCAGTTTTCCTACAGAATATATTTGAAGAAGAGAGTTAGGCAGAGGTCAGATCCACAGCTAGATGGAATTCTAGGCATGGATCCATATAAATCTTTACAAGGCTTAATCCTTGCTTTGAGCAGTACTGAGTAAAGGACTGCTAATCTAAAGCAATACCCCCTGAATTGCTGGCCACTGTGAACTGAACCACATCTTCATAAACAATGGTGAATTCATTTGTAACTCTATAGGTTAGAATAATCAATATGAATGGGACCACGGCATTTAGTAATGTGCATGCAACATTTTAGTATGGAATAATTCAAGACAGCACTTGGCAAAGATCAGCAGGCCTAATCTAACTAAATTTACCCATGCCAAAGGGGGTCTTTAATGGGATTTGGATCCCGTGTAATTAACTTTTGCCAAAATAATGCTTCATCTACTGGCATTTCATACAAATCATAATGATTTCCCAAAGATGTAAAAAATTACATCCCCATATTCAGCGTTCTAGTTTTTCAGCTGCTTGAAAAAGAAAAGAAAGTCCCAAGAATTTTCTTGAGAAAACTTTGTATTCTTATTTTTAAGTGGTAGCTAATAATATGATCCCTTCAATACTCTACTTACTTGAATACAATGAAAATCTCTGGGGAGATCATTTCAGAAAATGAATGATATAGAATTACCACATAAAATTCAGAATATCCTGAATGTTTTTTTTGAAAGAGCTTTTTGATATATATCAGGTGTTACAGTAAATTCTCTTTAGTGAATTAGAATTTTCTATCATATCACACTGAGAGCCATACAACGTGGAACAAAAAAGTACTATGCTTCATTTGGTAGTCAAGAGGAATTTCTATCTATAAATCAGAAATTGACTGAATACAATGTGTATACCAGGTACCTTTGGGGAACATAATGCTGTGAAATGTAGTTAGAGTGTAGTGGTGCAGTTAATTTCTACTATTTTAGTATTCTATTCCCAGACTTTCATTAGATGATCATTCTTTAAAGTAAATTTAATTGTTTCAAGTCCCTTCTGATTCTTGTCTGTACATGAAAGGACACATTGCAAATAAAAACAATTGCCAAATGACACGAAGTCTGTACAGGAAGCTACTTCTTACTGCTTTTATTCTGTGGCATTTTTGGGGCTTCTTATTTGAATATTATATTTAATTGTTTAGTTTCTCTACCATTTCTTTCTTATACCAGAAGAGGTTGAATTAAAGTACATTTAAAATTGGTATTTGTGTTGAACATAGATATTTTAAGTTAGAAATAACATGCGTAGGAAATAATTCACAGATCATGTAAGTATTGAAGGCATGCTGGCCTAATTTTTTTGCATCCTTAGGTTTTGCTGAAAGACCTTTCGCCGCTATCGCTAACACACTGAAGGATCAGCTTCAGTGGGACTATTTTAAAGAACATTTGTGTGCTAGGTCAGTTATTTAAAATGAAGACAAATAAATATTTAATATTTTACTTAATGAATGATGTTAATTTAATACATTTAATGTTGTTCCATGAACATTTTTATATATTGATAAATCATATTTAGCCCTTTCACATAACAACCTTGATAATGAAATGTATAAAATGTTATCATCTTAACATCATAGGTAGTATACTGTACTCAGTCTTTACTCAAATTATTCTCTGAATTATCTTAATCAAGGAATTAATTGTTTTGGAAAAGTAAATAAGGAATATTATTGCTTTCATTTAGTAGCTAATATTAATATGATCGATGAATGGACTCCAATTTAAAGAAAAAGTATCATCTGTGGAGAATTATTTTCATTAATGTCCCAGGAAAGTAGTGTTTGCTGTGCTAATGGCAGCATATTTTAAGTAAGTCTATTAATCTAATATCATTGCCAGAATAAAGAAGAAAATTTCTAAAGAATATAAAAGAGGAAAGGGTCTACTACTAGACGTATGATAAAAACATCAGAGTAAGATTTTATTTCCCAAAAGAAGGTAATCTTTTCTACTTCTCTGAAAAACTATTTAAATGAGGTCTCATTAGCCTTAGTGGTTAGTGCTCAAGGTGTGCTGCTAGGTTTACTAACCTTTTGATTAAATCCCTAGAGGTCTCTGACCTAGTTCTTTTGTGCTGACCATCTAAAAAATGGTCTGATGCATACTGTTGTTAAGGTAGTCCCAGAACCAGTATAATTAGTGAGCCTTAAGCTATTTAGAGCTTGAAAAGGCAAGAAACCATTCATGTGGAAACTCACACACTTGGTGTCTCTTCAGACGGAATCAACAATCATCAGTGCAACCCTGAGAGCCGTAATATACCTTATAAGACATCTTTCCTATTTAACTCTCTTGCAGGTTTGCTTAAAAAATATTGAAGTTTATCAATAAAATAAATTGTGAAGACATGAATGGGAGCAGAGTTGGATGTTATTAATAGCGGTGCAAAGGAAGGACACGAGAAGTTGTAATTGTCAGTACTTTTTCAAACATAGCTGTTATTTAAGTCTGTTGGGAATAGAAGATGCTTGCATACTATTACAATATTTGAGTTTTGGTAGGTTTTCCATATACTGTGAAGAAGTAGTCATGTCATAAATAAAAAGAAAGTTCCTCTGGGCTTTGTTTTGAGCAGTGTGCTCTGAACCTTACAAATCACACAGGTCAAGCTGTGGCTTGTTCGTCAGTCTGATTTACAGAATCATAGAATGGTTTGGGTTGGAAGGGACCTTAAAGATGACGTAGTTCCAACCCCCCTGCCATAGACAGGAATACCTTCCACTAGATCAGGTTGCTCAAAGCCTCATCCAACCCAGCCTTGAGCATTTCCAGGGAAGGGCCATCCACAACTTCTCTGGGCAACCTGTTCGCTATAGGGCAGCATGTTCTCAATACTGATCTAAGAGCCCAGGAAACAGGTAGCGACGCAGTGGCAGCTAGTGTTTGGGAGCTCTCGCATCAGCTGAGACCAGCTACCCCCTTTATCTGCTGTAGTATATTTTCTGCATGTCCTCTTTTCTTCTCTATTGTATCTGCTACCAACAGGGATGCTTCTGAATCTGGGTTTGATGAGTACAGCCAGTAAAAGTGCAGAAGAGAAAAGAGAGGAATGAAGGATGAGGGCTGGCCAGAAGAGGCAGGTGCTGTACAGCCCCACAGTAGGAAAAGCAAGAGGGCAACTCTGCAGCATGCCAGCCCTCCTCCATAACCTTGCATTGGACAAAGACCCCTGATTGAGAGCAAGAGTGCAAGCCTAGGACTTAGGCACTTATCTGCAGCATTTCTGGGGCTCTACAGCAAAATACAGAATCTCTCAGCTTCGAGCCTCTGGTGTGGCAATGCATGTGTGTTAGTGGGTGCTTGAGGAGGAGAAAGAAACCACCCCAGTGCTTTATCAGCTGAACACTCCTTCCTGCTTGTTCTGGTCTATATACATGGGGACATGTAGAGAAGACCTTTTCTATGACCAGGATAATACATACGGTTAGGGGGCACAGGAGAATATGAAAATTGATTCTGTCCCTTTATGCCTCCAGATGAAAGTTGAAGATAGGCAGTAATCCAGCCTATTGGTTAACAAAGTCTCTAACCAAGAAATCTGCAGTGTTATTTTTAAAGAAACACATATTAATACTTGTAAATCAGAAGACTGCATACAATACGTGTCATCTCATGACTCTCAGTAGCTTATAACAAACTCTCTAATTGGACTTCTACTTGAATACAGAAAAGTACAGGAAACATTCAAACTGTTCCAGTCCTTCTCATCTTCATCCCCAGACTCTCATTTTCCTTCTATCCATATTATTTTCTTCCTTGCCTGCTTGTAGTGGCACTAAGAAGCCAAGCTCACTGACTCGGCATGAAATACCCACTAAATCCTTTATAAGGAGTCCTTCTGCAGGGAAAATGCAGACTAATCACTTAGGATCTCGTAACGCTCCACTATTCTACATTACAGTAGAAGAGACAAGTAGCTGGTGGGTATATGCAGTGCTTCTCCCACTGACTTCTATGTAACACTTATCTATATTCTACTTCACTACTTATCTATATTCTGCTTATCTATATTCTACTTCTATTATATATTCTACTTCACTTATCTAAAAATATTCTACTTGTATGGAATATTCCACTTTATTCCAAATTACATGTTATTTCCAAGTCCCAGACTGGGCTATGTACTCTGTGTGCATATGTTGGAATCAGGTATTTTCAGAAGAATCCAGAATAAATTTTTATTCCATTTATCTCATCTGGTAAAAGGATAAACAAAACCCACTGATTCTGAGTACTGAAAAGCAAATTCAGAAGAGGCTTTTATTTATTTTAAAAACTTCTTGCAAGAGAAAGACTTCAAATTTAATTTTAACCATACAGACATGACAGATATAAACCCCACTTTTTCTATTATTTGGGTGTACTAATATAGTCTTGAAAGTATGTTCTTTACCCCTATTGGAAAAGACAAACAAATAAGCAAGCAAAAAAATATAATTAAGAAATGCTCCATACCTTGCTGGACTGGACTCTCCACTATCTTGGTAGAAAAAAGAAGGAAACTACATTTCAAAAGCTGCTAGAGGACTTAGGATCTCACGTTGTTCTAGTTGGACTCATGACCTTAACTCAGTTTTTAGTCCTTTTCTGAAATCTTCCCATGAATATATTTGTTGGATCTGTTGCTTGCTGAAGTAAATGGACAATAGTTGGATGGGCATTGGATCAGTCTTACCATAACAGACGCATTATGGCCAGAAGGAAATTACTATAGGCAGCAAAAGATTGTAGCGAGTCATAATTTCTCACTATATTCAATTCAAGCTGTGTCCTGACAGATGTACAACACTTTCTAACACTGTGCTACCCTGCCAGCACCACTGCAGAGCCTATCGCAGGGCCACAGTTTTAGGAATGCTAACTCAGCCATTTCAGGCTGCTTCACTTTAATACACTTGTCTGCCTAAATACAGCCATCCAGCTTTGATCAGGCTGCCAAAAGAAATGTGTCAAGACACTTTTTATCTCAGTTCAGCTTCTGGACAGCAAATTTTAAGAGCATCTACAGCTACAAAAAGACCTTAAACTTAATACAAGGACATTTTCCAACCAAATAAGTAGAAAACTCATAAAGATGCCATCTGGGTATTACAAAAGAATTAATTATTCAGATTTTAAAACTAGCTCCATCCACTCCTCCATCCAGACCTATTAAGAAAGAGTTCTCACCAAGGATATTCTTTCTAGGTGTTATATTTACAGTCACATGGGCTTAAAAAAAAAAAAATCACTTATCCTCTCTATTCGAGTCCCTACTTTCTTGATAATATTTGTAGCTGTCTTGGTTTGGATTGATATTAAACATGTTGACAAGCATAGAAACACAGACACAAGCTAGCCTGACACAATTGTGTGTATAAATGTGAATAAGCGTATAATAAACTTATAATGAATTTATATATAAATTAATTAACTTATAAAGCACTTAAATAATTGAAGTATATTCCAGCACACTTGTATGGCAAAAGCACATTCCTGTCAATAACAATAAGGCTCTACAACTCTAGATTGTGCTCCTGGAAGAAAGAGCAAACAGCTCCTAATCTCAGTGGTGTTTTTTGTCTTTTTCTGGAAAGATAAAGCCTCTGCATTCCGGAGTTTAAGGGCAGCCAAATAACCTTACTGTTACTCACATCTGATAAGTATTAGTTTTCCAACGAACATTTTTGGCCAAGTAAATAGTTTAGCTTCAGGTAGGTTAAGATCAGTTAAGCCTTTTTTTTTTTCTGTTGTTGTTGTTAAAGTTCTGACATTACAGAATTACAGACTGGTTGAGGTTGGTAGGGACCTATGGAGGTCAACTTGTCCAGTCCCCCTGCTCAGGCAGGGCCACCTATAGCTTGTTACCCAGGAACAAGTCCAGATGGCTTTTGAAAGTCTCCAGGAATGGAGACTCCACAACCTCTCTGGGCAACCTGTGCCAGTGTTCAGTTATCATCACAGTGACAAGTGTTTCCTGATATTCAGAGGGAACTGCCTGTGTTTCAGTTTGTACCCATTGCCTCTTGTCCTGTCACTGGGTACCACTGAAAAGAGCCTGGCTCCATCCTCTTTCCACTCTCCCTTTAGGTATTTATATACATTGACGAGATCCCCAACTGTTACTACAAACTTTAGTGAACTTTTATCTCAATATTGTCTATTCTTAATAAGCTAAAAAATGGCTCACTATGCCGATGTGCTGAAGTGAAGCCTAGATTATGACTGCCCATCTGTTAGCAATGTGTTACAAGTAATCTTTCTTATTAAGAAATATACATACTTCCTTTACCTAAACAAACATTTCCTCTGAAAGTTCTTCATTTCATTATAAAGCCTTCCCTTTGGGATGATTATGCTGTTTACCTGGCTTGTAAACCCCTACAAGATCTTGAATTTTGAAGAATTTCCATAAGGGCCTGTCTGGAATCAAAAACACTGTGATTACGGAGAATATTTTTTTTTTCTTCTAAATCTTCAATATATTCTTGCAAAGCCCTCAAAATGGGCAGCGGGGGGGGGGGGGGGAATCAAATGTTGAGGGGGATATCTCTATCAGTTCTATTTTTAAATTATTTTTTTTTTGTAGAGAGAGTTTTTGTCATTGTATACTATCTGATTGTTTTGATTATGTTATGGATGTAATTTTATTAAATAATTCTTAATAAACTCAGAATTTGAAGTATTTCTATTTATGCATATAAATTTTGCATAAAAATCCAGCTATCCCATGGGGGATACTTTATGCTCAAGAAGTGAAAATCATATTGACAACTATTTGTGTGCATATTGTGCAACAATATTCACACTATTCCCACAAATTCCTACAGTATCTTTTCCAAACAAGCTTTCTTTCTGTTCTCTCCGTTTAAATGGATATTATATCCATTTATAATGGTCTGGAAGGTATAACTAAACAGCTACAATTTTGGAGGAAAAACTAACTCCCAATCCATTTTCAGCCTCCTGTGATGTACTTAGTGCTCATTAAAAATGGTCTCTAAGCCCTATATAATACCTGAATATTGCACAGTAGTTTTTTTTCCAGAGAAACAGGCATCTTCCTCCCCACCAGGCTTTTATGCTAAGTTTGCCATTTGAGGTATTGTAAGAAATTCAGAACACTAACTTTATAATCGCTTGATCAGGAAGTTCATGATCCTTTCACCTTCGTTTTCCTTTCTTTTGTGCTCTGTCAAAGTTTACAATTTACATTGATGTGAAGACTGCAATATTAACCATTTGTTTTTAAGCAAAAAATGAAAGAAAAATAATCTACATATGAAATGATGAAAGGCCTCATTACATATCTGAGTACAAGTAAACAGTCTTGCTGAACATGAAGCAAATAATACTTTGCTATCCAAAAGTTTAAACATACTGAAAAGCAGTTCCGTTTCCCTTGGACAATACTTACTACTAACAGAAAGAGAAAAATCTTATACTTGACTTTGCACTAATCCAGAAACAAGACAGAGAAATTTATTCTGCTAAAGATTAGACAGAAATTAATACAGAAAATAGTTTTTCTGTGTTTTCTGAGTGGGTAAGTTATGAGTGTTTAGTGGGCTGGTTACTTCATTCCAAGTTTAGCCAAACTGCAACCCTTCTTTTCCTGTTGGATATTCAGAAATTAAACATGAAATTAGAAAAAAAAAAAAAAAAGATAAAACAGGAGATTCAAGCAACTGGAATTTATTATCTCACAAGAGCCATCTGATGGGAATAAAAGGAAGAGTCTAACAAGAGGCAGAGAATTTAGTCAAAAAGCTAGTACAGATTTGGAAGCAATTATTTCATAATACTCAAAGACTGAAAAAAAAAATTAGAGTTCTGCCTATACTTAGGAATGCAAAATAATTTAGGATTTCTGCAATACAGAAAGCAGCAGTGAGTTTTAGTAGTAAGTTTTCACAGCCTTTTAGGAAGTATCAGACAGAAACCATATAAATAATATATTGTCCAGTAAATTGTAAATCATACCACAGAAAAATGTCTCCTTTATTATGCAAGGGTCACTGCAAATCAATACAGTTCCTTCTAAAAAGCTCTCTACAATGTTTTAACGCTTGTAGGTGATGGTTCAACTTGTTACGGTTTGTGGTTAAGTAACATACAAGAATCTCACACATACACACACACACACTCTACTGCACACTCACACACACCAAGCACTGAAATAATGTCTGGTACTACTTCCAAAAGGATCTGATAAAAATAACTCTGGATCTTCTGATAGATGTTGATTTTTATTTTCTTATTCAGGGGTGATGTATGAAGCTGTGATGCAGGGACAAGTGTTGCGATTATAAAGAGTGTTAAAAGGAGAGATCAGTTTTGATAGGAGGTCCTAATATGATAATTTCTTTGTTTTTTAGACTCCCATGTGTTGGGTTTAACACTGTTTCCTACAGTATTCCTATATCCAAGCAGGGACTTTATGGTCTGAATGGGTGAACCACCAGATCAGTAAAAACTTGATGATTCATCATCTCAGAAAGTAATGGGCTGCAGCCTACCTGGAGGACAGTGATAAGAAGAGGGACTGCCAGGTCTCTCCTGGGACCTGGCCTGCTGAAGATCTTCATCAGTAACATGAAAGAGCTGAGGGAGGGCATGTTCACCACGTTTGCAGGCAAAACCAAACTGGGGAAACCAGTCCACATGCCCAACAGCAAGCATGCTACCTGGATGGAGCCAGACCAACTGGAGGAACGGGCCAACAGGAACCTAATGAAACTTAACAAGGACAAATGCAAAGTCCTGCTGTGGGAAGGAAGAACCCCCTGCATCCATACAGGCTGGGGACTAGCTCTGCTGGGAAGGCCCTGGGGCTCTGGGCCCGCAGCAAGCTGAGCATGAACCAGCAGCCTGCCTTGGCAGCAGAGATGGCCAGCAGCATCCCGAGCTGTATGAGTGCACATGTGGTAGATCAAGGGAAGGGATTATCCCCCCTACTCAGCACTCATATGGGGTACTGCATCCAGTTTGGGGCCTCCCAGTACAAGAAAAATATTGATAAACTGGGATGAGTTCAACAGAGGATCACCAGGACAGTCAGGGCTGGAGCACTTGCCCGGGAGGCTGAGGGACTGGGGCTTGTTCAGCCTGGGGAAGAGGCAGTTATAGGGGAACCAAACAGCCACCTGCCCATACTGACAGGGAGGTCACTGAGGAGATGGAGACACACTCTTGACAGTGGTCTGTGGCAGGGTGAGAGACAGGCATAAGTAAAAAAAAAGGGGTTCACACTGAATATAAGGAGAAATTTTTTCCCTATGAGGACAGGCAGGCAGTGGACTGGGTTGCCGAGAGAGGCTCTGTCAGCACTATCTATGGAAGTTTTCAAGACCTGACTGGATCAAGCCCTGAGAAACCTGGTCTGACCTCATAGCTGACCCTGCTTGCACAGGAGGTTGGATTAGAGACCTCCGATGGTTGCATCCAACCTGAATTATCCCGTAAATCCATGATCCTATATAGCAATTATGAAAAATTACCAACAATGCTAATATCTGAATTATAAGAAATTACCTTTCAATGTTTTTCTTTTCCTATAATACTCAAGAAAGTGTGTTATTTTAGACACAATAAATGAATCTTGTCATCTATACAGTGCATTTCACTTCTATGCATTTAACCACATGAGACCATGTGCGTTACTAACTTCCTACTTCTTTAAATAAAACAAATTGCCTGGCTAAAACAAAAGACTTACTTGTATAACCCACCCTGACGAGGATAGGCCATGATCTCCTCTTACCTTTCTCATCCTGTGATAATTCATACTCTTTTGACCTACTGGCAGAAATTTGCACTTCTGAACATTGTCACAAATTGCTTTGCATACTTAATTCACTGAACTGACAGCAGTGTCTGAGGGTAATTTGCTCTGTCTTTACTCTTGCTAGGAGGCCCTCAAAAGAAAGCCTCTCATCAACTCTGGGGGTTCCTGTCTGTGACAGCCCAAATGGAAAAGAGAAAGTATAATACTCTGTGAATGCCTTTTGTTTTGATTTTACTTGTCTCATGATTAATTAGGAACACACGAACTCAAGATTAAAATGTTCATCCTGGGAAATCAAACCTAGCATGCATAGCCTATCATAGCCTACCACAAATTTAAATCTTTGGAAAAGAGATTACAAACTCCTGTCTGAAAACTGCTCTAGAATCTGCTGCTGTAAAACATCCTAAATTTCTATCCTAAATTAACTAGGGCTGATTTTATGCCTGCTTATTCTTTTGTCAAGTAGTAACATATGAGTAAAAGCTTAGAATCACCCATTATAAAAACACACATTTTGGGCTCTGTTTGAAGATAGGCTGATTACCAAAAACTGGATTTCTTCAAGTTGTATAGTCAACATACTCTGTAGGTAAGTTTTGTTTTTTTTTTTTCCCCTATATGTTCTCTAACAATATAAGCCTGGCAATAAACACCAATCACATCCCTCTTTCATTAAGACTTCTATCAAAATAAGCTTTCTATTCCCTGATTATTTTAATAACTCTTTCCTCCACTTTCTCTAGCTCAGATTCATCTTCTTGAGATATGGTGGTTTAGAACAGTCCCTAGTATCTAAGCTATATAGGGGCATATACTGCTTCTAATGTCATTATTAAACATTCCTCACACAATATTTTGCTGTCTTTTTGTGGGGGGGTAGGGTGGGGGTGTTCTTTTAAATTGGTATGATGACTACCAGAAAACTCACTAACTGGTTGAGAAACATGGGACGTTGCTATTGCTTCATGTTTTAATCAAACCTTTGCCTTGAAGTATAACATAATATTTGGAGGAGGAGATTTTCTGTAAACTTTTTCATAAAAACTGGCAGTGCAAGATTTATGTAAGTGGCAGTATCTGTGCTCCAATATTGCTACTATATGTTTTAATTAAATTATTATTACCCGAACATCACTATCATTGACAGGCAATTCTATCGATCGGTCTTATATTTACATCTATATTTTAATACATATTAAAAAAAAAATCCTTGGCATCTGTGTCAGAAGAATGCTTGCAAAGAGAAGCACAAAACTGAAAGGACCTTTCTGGAAGTTTAGATTGACAAGGGGAACAGAGAAATTGCTGATAGACAAGAGCAGGGGACTTTTTTTTCTTTCTTTCTTTCTTTTTTTTTTTTTTTTTTTGAATAAGCATAACAGTATCCATCTGTTCCTGGATTTAGAGTGCAGATGTACTCTAAGAAGTAACTTTGTAAAATTGGTATCATGGGGCTCTGTGTTCATTCTCCCAGTGACTCAAGAGCACACTTGCTCTGCTGGCAATTTTTAAAAAAGAGAAAGACTATGAAAAAGGTCTTAACTGCTAGCTCTGCACAAATCCTGAGATGTAAAAGTCGAGCAGAGGTCTACTGTGTATTACGCTAGCAATAAGTATTCCGTAACTGCAATTAAATTAATGTTGCTGCTATCTAATCTAGTGATTCATTCAGGTCTCTCAGCTGTCTATTGGTTCTGCAGTGCAAACAAGTGTTTGTTTTTCTCTTCAGGTTGTTGGACATGATGAACTCAGTGCCATATGAGACATGCCAGTAGCTTACTTGGAGTACTTGTATGTAAACAAGATCTTTGTTTTGTTCAGACATTGCTACCTACCTGCTTCACATCTGAAATTACAGCCTCCTGCCAACCCAAAATAACCAAACTCTACAACCTACATCTTTGTTCACCACTTTTTGCATCCCACTAGCCACTCTTCTTTTGTTTCACGGTTTTTTCTCGATATTGCTCATTCTTTCCAACTAATCCTTAAACTAAAGATGATAATCTAGAAGGAATGTCAAATCAAATAACAACTATTTCTTTACAATAGTCTTGTTTGTCATACTGTTGCATATCATAGCTTTTTCTCTGCTCACCTCTCCCTCTCAGCCACAAAATCTATAAGTGCAATTACTACCTCTACTAATCTGTTAGAAAAGAAATGGCTGAAAAATACTCCTTTTCTCACAGGAAAAGTATTACTGTAGATTTCCATCTTTGATGTCAAAGAAGTCTTAGAATTGGTTTCTTGAGTGTGTTTTTAGAACTACCACTTTTCAAAACAAGCACTCTATATTTCATAGGCTAACCTATGTAAAATTACTGGAACGGAAGAATAAATGTCTCAGAAATGGCCATGCAATGAAGAGAGATTTCCCTTTCATTTCTTGAAATGCTCGCCAAGGGCAATCTGTCTTATTTGACACGGGACAAGCGGTGATCCACTACAAACAATTCTCTTGATCACATAACAACATAGTAGTAAAAAGAAAGATAATGTGAAAAAAGGGATGGGATCCCTTGTCATACAAAAGAACACCACCACAATGATTTCATTATCAAAATCAGGGGAAAAAAACTCTAAGGCTAACTTTGGGTCACAAGTGGGAACCACGGGATTTCTTTGCATACTGGAAGAGTCTTTTGAGAAAAGTATGAATAAAAAGTTTATTTGGAAAGATTCCTTTAAAAAGCCATGAATCTACTTAATGAGGAGTGGTGATCCTTGTCTGCAAATGTTTGACTGTATAGTGTTAATTTAACAAGCCATCGTTCTGGTCTCTGTAACACAAGCGATACTCTGTGATCTGTTAAATGATCCCCGATATTTATGTCACAGTTGATTTAACAGGAAATGTGCTACTTCCTGGAATATAATGCATGCACACACTTCAATAGCACAGCACAATGGAATCTCAGAGATTACTCTGCAGCCGTTGATTATATGGAAAATAACTGAGGCTCATACTTGCCGCTTACTGCCCTTGCACTGTTTTGGGGAAGAAAATAGAAGCCCATGAGCTAAGACTAAATGGTTACTTTGCTAATCAGGCTGGCAAACCACATGTGAAATCAGATGTGGAAACATTAATTACTTTACTCTTTTCTTGAAAATCTGCTCTAACAGGAAAATATTAAACGGAAAAGTATGTTAGGTAGTTTTAGTCAAGACGGTTTTATCCTATGCTCTTCTTCAGGTTTCCTCACTCCCTGCTCCCTGCTGCAGGGTTGTGGCTCTCAAAGCTCCTCGGGCACTAGGGGACATAATCCAGCACATCATCTGCTCCATTTGACCACTAACCACAAACTCTTCCCTTGGAAATCTTAACATTATTTAAGGCCCTTCCTTCTATGAGCTTTTTTCCAAATTCTCCATCTCCTGAGTTCCTCCAGTATCTCGTCTGGATGATTTTACATATTTCTCCTCTGATACACAGTGGCAGCTCTCCTAGCTCTTTTTCCTTGTTTCCTTTCCTTTTCCTTTTGTCCCTGTACTTATCTCTCCAGGACTTCAATGAAAAAATAGGTAACTTAAGGGTTTCTTTCCACTTTAAAATAACTGTCCAAACAATAGTCTTTGTCTGACATCTCCACAGCCTAAACTTGACAAAGAACTGAATTCCTACTTGCATCTTCCATTCCCCTGCCTGCCTTTGGTGATCAGAAAAGATTCCATTATATTCTTTGGTGCATACTCCTATCACCTGGTTCTCCTTTCAGAACCTAGATCCAAACTGATGGAGAGTTGGGATTACTTGCAATCGTTTTTAGTTATCTACATCACTGCTAGTCACCTGAAGTTCCCTTAGAGACTGTAGAAAGAGAAACAGGTCTCTGAAATGCTCTATAGTTATAGAGCATTTCAGAAAACGACTTTGGATGTCTTCCTTGGGGCAAATTAAATACAAACACAAAGTATCTAAATCATATGCTTTTATCCTATTGAATGCCACTGTGATCTAGCCTGTTCTTTATGCACATAGTTAAAACAGTAATTTAGATTTTTATTATTACACATCTTAACTATACAATTATTTTCCAATCTGGCCTTGACAGAGTAGAATTGGTCTTTTGTGAAGATACAGACAGGGTAATCTTCCTGGCTCATTTCTTTAAACTGACAGAATTACAGTTAAAAGTTTTTTGTTTTTTGTTTGTTTTTTTTTTTTTTTAATCCCTAAATCCTTTGCTGAATCAATCTAGATATGTCTAGCGTCTTTAATATGCTACCTATGTGGTCTTATCAGCTTTTAGACTTTTCTTATTCTTAGCATTTACCTCAAATATGCAAGAGAAAAAATTTCCTATAGTCTACCTACTGAAGGAAAAACCTTCCTTCAGTCTAACATCAGTGTCATGCATACAGAACAATCCTCAGTGACTGAACTTCCTTTCTTGATTTGTTATTTATCCAGCCCCTATTTATTTACATTTCAAATACTTTCCAGAAGTGATCATCTTTAATATAGATGTGTATACAGCCTCTCCATTTGGGTCTACAATTAATAACAAATAATAATTGTTTTGATAATAAAACCATGATGATCTATAAAAGGTGCAGCAATCTGTTGGATACCACATGACTGTATTGATTAGGGAGATAAAAAAAATCTGGAGTTTGGTCCTCTAACATACTGAGAGTCATGAAAAGTCAAATACAAATTCATCGTTTTCCCATAATAACAGTCTTGAAATTTATCAACAACTTCAATCATTATCTGAAATTGCTTGGGTTAGCAATTCCTCTCTCCCCCCTGAAACAGAGGTCTTTCCTGTTTGGTACAAGGCTGCTTCTCAAGGCAAGTGCTCACATCCACAGTGGAAACAGCAAAACCTAATGGAATAGCCAAAAATCTCCTGATTTAAAGCGGACGTTAGGAGAACACACTGAAAGACTCTCTAGGAGTCATGTACCTCCATTTAAGAACAGTATGAAACAGCTGCACATATTCATTCTGAAAAATGCATACAGAAAGAAAAATAGGTAGGAAAAAATTACAATCTTTAACCCTGAAACTTCCCGTACTAGCAAATGCTTTGCTTATTTACCTCACAGCTAAGTTTACATGGAACTGGAATATGTGACCTACAGATGTATCACTGCTCTTAGTATGAGTAAAAATTTATGATCCTGTATGACAACAGTTATTAGCTTGTTTGGGTTTTGTCCATTCAGACACCATCTGAAGATAAATACAGTATTAAAAAATAAACAGCTGCTTTTTTTGCCCGTGGGTCCAGACACCCTGGACTTTATCTGAGTGATTTTAGGAATGGGTCAAAGGATGTTCAGTACAAACAAGCTTCTGGAATGCTTTTCCTTTTGGAGAATGGAATTCTACAGGTAAGAGACAACAAAAAAATGATCTAAGAATACTTCTGTAAAATCCAGGAACTCCATACGAGGCCCACATAAATGGGCCCAGAAATTAGAAAAAAATGTGACTTTACCTATAAGATTGTATTACAGTTAATGTTATTTTTAAAAATCCTTGCTGATTACTACAGAAACCTGTTGGACTAATTTTAATAAATACCTCAGGTTTTTTCCATATAAACCAAGATATATACACATAGTGTTACTGATTACTATTATACAGTGGAGAAAAAGATACTGGATCATTAAATCTTTAAACTTGAAAAAATTGGCTCTTTCCTTCATTCAGCGCTCATTCGAATAGAGGCACAAAAACTCCTCTTAAACAAAACCAGCCATCCTCTTGGTTTTCATTTGTGTTCAGCTTGCGTTTGCTTCTAACTTCATCCTGACTTTTGTGCTCGCTCGGAAAAACGCCTATTAAAATACGGCCTAGAGTTAAGATCCAGAGCCTCTGGGGAACTGCCAGACCAGGGTTTGATTTAGTCAGTCCTCCCAAAGGACCCCATTAGTCTCTGGGAGGCAGGTTAAACAGCTGCCGTACCCCGCAGAGGCCTGTCCTCCGATGCGGCGCCCGGCCGCGCGTGCGCACCTTGATACGGACGAAGGGTCCTCGTGGGCGGACAGACGCAGAAGGGCCTTGTGCTCTGCTCGGGAAGCCGCCCCCATGTCCCCACTCTCAGAGGGGAGCTACTGTCTTCAAAGCTGCCTTACATGCCTTAAATCCTGCCCTGAAAGTCAAGGACAAAGTCTCCGCTGCAGAGCAGCGCTGCCTGCAACCCGTGCATCCTCTGCCTGCCATCACCCACCCGGCGCTCTAGCCATGGGGGCGTCCCGTGCCAAGCCTCCAGCCCCTCTCCGAAACACGCCAGTGGGGAAAGGTGATGGAGTCTCCCCGTGAACTCTTACCCCCGCTACTCTTGCGGCTAAGGGGGCGCGTGGAGGGCGCACGCAGGGCCCCTTCTCCCACTTTTGTGGGCGGATGTGAGGCTGCCGCGTGCGGGACTCTGCCTGTCGGACACCAGCCCCGGGCCAGGGAGGGATGAGGTGGGTGGAAGGGAACCGACTGCTCCTCTCCAGGTAAAACTAAGCAACTTTTATTAATAATACAGCCGGACTCGTGGCCGCAAGTAACTTAGTGGCTGTTTAAACACAAGACCCAGGGATCACCATTCCCAGCCCCGTTTTCTGAAAGCAAAAGTCTAACTAAATGTAAGTTAAAAAAAAAGCATTCTTTCAGCTATATTAATTTTCATTTTGTCAATATGATGACCCCATATGCATCAAGGAGCACAGATGTGCCAAACTTGGAGAGTGTGTTTATGGGAATTTAAAAAAAAATATTAGTAGGAATTTTCAGAAGGTAGAAAAGTCTAAATAAACTACGTGCAGCAGGGTTCACGCTGTATTTTTCTAAGGCAACATCTGTCTTCTTGACTGAGGGGAAATTTGTACTGCTTTGCTTTTTTACCTTTTTAGAAAAAAAGTATTTGAAACTGGAATAAGATGACGTGTCAAGGTTTTAAACCACATGCAGGGATGATTGTGAAGGGTAGGCGATAAAAGCTGTAATCACTGTAAGTGGTGTATAACAGACCTGAATTTCTATGAAGGGACAAGAAATTACTCCCTCTCTCTTATACTTGCCTCTCCTCTTCTTGTATCCTGTAAGACTTAGTTATGAATATGATTCACACACTTTTGCTAATAATTTGACCATATGCAATTTTACACAGTGTGAGCAGTAGTAGCACTACTAACCCCCCAATAAAGTATTTAAAGCACATCTTCCAGTTGGAAGTCCAACTCATTCTCCCTCCTTCCCTTTCCAAAAGTTGCTACCACCAAAAGAATTAATACTTACCTTCACAACCTAAAAGTTATCAGATCTAGAGTCTGCCACTGTCGTGGACCACCAGTAGTTCATGAAACCCTAGGCTCAGGGACTCTGTAGCTGAGCCTGGGCTGTGCTCAGTAGTGTGACTCCTGGAGCTGGGTATCATTTCAGTGTGCAGAGGAGGTGCAGAATTGGGTCCCTCAGGGATCACTGCTGCAACACACTATATGGTTCTGCTTCTCTGTGGCTTGTCTTATTTGGCCTAGAGAAACGTTTCTCTAGTTTATGCAAAGCAGAAATCAACGAAACAGATTCTTCTCCAATCGCATTTTAGTTTCACGTGTTTTTTGGTGTTTTTTTTTTTTTCCCTGCTGCAATATATTTTACTTTTGTTTATAACACAAAACAAAGTAAAAAACAAAACAAAACCAAACAAAATAAACCTATGGAAAAATCCCCACCTTTGGTCTTTGGAAAAATTTCTTTGAGATGTTACATTGCCTCATGCACTAATATACACGGTTCGAAGGAAAATAATGGGTGCACTGTTTCAACAATAGAAAATTAAACATTTAAATAATTGAAATGTACTGACACACACAAAAAGACAGTCATCTTGGTTAGTTAAAAGGCACAATAATATTTCTCAACAGTACTAACCATGTTGAACTTCTAGGGTGATAGTGAAAGACAGCCAGCTAGCAAAGATGATTAAAAAACCATGTACAGGTGGTAATGGCAGATGTAGGTAGAAAGTGTCAGAAGGAGGCAGTCAGGAATATTTTGGAAAGATGCACTCTACCTGTGTAGCCCAGTGAATTGTCGCCATTATCAGAGGTGGGGAGTGGTGTCCCGCTGTCGTTCCCCCTCTCTAGGTCGTCGGAGTCTGTCGGAAACAACACCAGAGCTGCTGATGGGGTCACAGGAGTAACAGTAGTTGCTATTTCGATCACAACACGTCCAGACACAATTAAATCCACACATGACAGCAAGAGACACAGTGCCAGCGCAAGGCACACTTTGTCCTTCCCCCGCCTGTGCGGTGGTGTCCCGCGAAAGGCGGCTGGGAGCATTGCCCGGGGTCCCCAAAACGCTGTCCCTCTCTGTCCACTCCCAAGCCCTGCTCTGCAGCCCGCCGGGCGCGGTGGCCACCCTGCCAACCAGCCAGCGCAGGCTGTGGCGAGCATATGGGGACAGGAAGGCAGGCGAGCTGAATGCTAGCATTGCTAATTTTCCACCTTATTGTTAATCAAAGCTATTGACTGTGATCACTCCCCATCATCGCTTCATCTCCTGGCAATTACAGACTCTGGGGACTTCACCTCTTTGTGGGGAGGAGGCAGGGGGGACGACTGTGTCTTGGCAGGCACAGGGGGGGCTGCTCTACCTCTTCTGGAAGATGGGGCAGGGGAAAGGGGTAGAGCCCCTCTATGAAAAGGCAACAGTTTAGCGGCATAAGGAGCAAGATGCATTTTCCGAGGTAAAAGATGCTTGCAAGGAAACACTCAATTTTAGTCACATTAAAAAAAAAAAAAAAAAAAAAGGAAGGCAGCTGGTCAGCTAAACACATAAACGAACACGTGTTTTAAGACCCCAAGATAAATTGCTGATCAAAACGCCACAAAGCACTGTGAAGATAACTCATAATAATGAACTAAATAATTCAAAGCAAAAAAAATAAAATAAAAGTCCCAGTGGCTCTGAAAATAAAACAGCACAACCCAAAGGAATTTGCCGTCAATATCACCAGATCTTTTTACTCTCATCTATACAGCTTAATGTAAAACTGTTTATTAAACTTAAATTCTATTTTTTATTTACTTTTGATAGTGCGCTGTCCAACAGATAACACCTAAAAAGAAACATTCATAGTCTGTTAAAAAGAAATCTGCAAGAAGCAAATCTCTCTGCAAGAATATCACTACTGCAACAATAGGCTGCTTATTTCTTTTTCCTGTTGACAGGTGTCAGGTAATTTATTAATTATTGTAAAGACCCTGAATAGGAAAGATATGTTTTGCTCTCTCACACACAGGCATATTCCAGACTTTTATAAGGACTGAAAGTAACTGTTCCTTTTCAATAAAATGCACATGCTGCTAAAAATCATTCTGAAGCTTCACAAGACACCTAAAGCAAATATGTATGAAATTAAACTACAAAAAAAGGTAAGGGGATTTTTTCTCTGGATGCTTAATTTTACTAGCCTAGTCAACCTAATTTTTAAAATGTGATGCCAAACATTCATATTCTCCATTCTTTTTTTTTTTTTTTTTTTTTTTAAATTCTTATATAGACAGCATCCTTACAAATCAAAATCCTTTTAATGAATTACAAAAGAAAAACAAAATCCTCAAGACTGATCCGCTTAAGGGGACTTACTGGAAAAAATATTTCTTTAAGAAAATCAATTAAAGAATTGATAGCACGCCTTTTAAAATACTGTTGTGCAAATTAAGAAAATGAAAGACCAAGCAACAAAAAACAACCAAACGCGCCAAGATGGTGTTTCATCTTGGCAGATGAAAAAAGTGAAATATGTTCCTTTATTGCTCCATTCATCTTTGCTAGCTCGCTAATGGCCAATGTCACGTACATCTTTAAAATCTGCTCTGAAAATGGCTGTAGAGTGACTGGATCAACACTGTGCTTCTCCAGATTGCTCACTTATTTGCATTCAAGGATTGATTGGGTCAGAGTTTTAAATTATAGCAGTAAAGGACAGAAGGATGGGACTTTTTATTAAATGAAGAGGCAGAGACTGTGCTTACTTTTTTTAGGGCAAGTGTTTATAATTGACTCCAGAAAGCTCAGGCTGAGATTTCAAGCAAGAAACCTGCTGATCATCATTTTGAAAGACTGATTGCGTTCTAGGTGATTTAACCACACCCTACTCAAAGTGATGAAGAAAGAAGAAGATACAGTGAAAGCTGCTGGAATGTTCTACATGTCAGTGTAACGTCTAGCATCATGTGCAAAATATAATTGCATAACGAACTGATCTTTTTTACCCAAGATACACCCTCAGACATGGCATTCCCAGCAATGGGCCGTCCTCCTCGTAACACCTCACAAAACAACTGATGCTAATGCCTTTTAGCAAGGCTCACTTAGGAGTTTAAATAGGACTGGTCTTCATTTCAGAAATGCTGTGCATTCAATACAGCCAACAGCACATGAGAGCAGCAGCTTTAAAAACTGGGCTACAACGACTTGCAGCCATTTAGGCATGAAAAACTCAGTTTCAATCCTTCCACTGACGGAAATGAGGGGATTAGCCTCTTTTTAACACTTCTGATACTTACATGATACCTGTTAGTGACAACGTACTTATTTACAATCCAAAGCCACACAGACACTATTTACTATCTTGTTCTTTGAGAAATGCTACTTTTCCGCCTGATATCAAACATGATATTCAACTAATGTGAAATTATGGTCTCTGGCTGGAAACGACTTTCACTAATGATGATCACTGAAGTTCAGTTCTTGCTGTGGGTGAATTCTACCCATTTCACCGAATGGTCAGTCTGCGCCAGGGTCCTACCTTTTGGGCAGTGGCCCCCTGCACTGGGCTGAATTTAATTTCAGCTCTGTCACAAGATCCAGCTTTGCCTTTGCTTGGGAGCCCCTGTTAAAACTTAACAGAAATAAATACTATTGACTTAAAAGGCACATTTCACCACGAGAAAAGCACTCTGTTGAATGGGTGGTAAAGGGCCTGAATGTTAAGATGTGATGTATTTCTTATGACTACCGTGCTGTAGGATCAGGCAATTGTCCACCTGGCTTTGCTAAACAAAAAGAATGATTTTACATCGTTACACTTTTTGAACTAGTCACCATGTCAAGAAAAGTGAAAGGAATGAATTACATAACCTGGAACAATTCACCTGATATATGAAAAATTTACAGCTCAGTCTGAGTCAAAGCAGTGAATGCAGTGCCTCATCCCTCAGAGGAATGCCATAATCACTCTATAACAGGTTTCACAGAACTGACAAAGAGAGATATCCCTCAAAACAACTCTCCAGTAAGGCTGAACATAGTGGTTGAATTTCTGTATCAGATAGGAGGAATTAAACCAAGGTGTCTGATATCCTAGCTGCTAAGAAAAGCCTATTTTCAGTGAAGTAAAACTTACCTTTAAAAACTGCCTAAGCAGTAATTGGTTTATTCATTAATTAAAAAAAAAAATAAAAAAAGAAAAAAAAAGAAACAACCAAACAACAAAACAAAACCAAACATGTACTTAAACAGAAAATTACTTTTACCTGTAAGTATACAAAACTTCAGAAAGAAGATAAAAGGATTTCCACCCCCTGCTCCTTTTTTTTTGTCCCGAATGGGTTTATTTTGGAAAAGGAAGCTGAAAAGTGCCTACCAAAACAAAAAAAAAAGAGCAAGCCACCCCTTATCAATTACTACTACAGTTTTCTTTCACAGAAGCATTTGAGAGAGGCCTCATATGAGAGGGGGAACCCCCTCATCATGATGACAACTACCTCTTTCCCTTTTCACAGCCATTTCCAGAGGCACCATTCATTAAGTTTGGCAAATACCTTAAGGCATTAAAAAAAACCCCAACAAACATCTATTTTGACTTGATAGGAGAGTGCTAAGTTTACCAGCACTGAGTGGTTCAGCTTTCTAGTGGAACGGTTTCAGGTTTAGTCAGTGAAGCCCAAGCACAAACGACATCTTCAAAGCAGCAAGAGGATTTGGCTTAATCACAAAAGTTCAGAACAAGTTTAGGTGGACCAATGGTAGTCGGCTAGCACCAAAGATTTATGCGAATGTGGGAAACCTTTTCCAATGAAATTTCCACTGAAATCTGTAAGTTAACTCCATTTTATTGGACTGCAGCAGGAGCTACTAAGCACCATTCATGCTTTAATTTACATATCTTTAATTCTTCAGAATGATCAGAAAATCCAGATAGTAAATATTAATAATTGTTATTCATTCCCTCGGCTCCTACAACACCTCAAACCAGGCAGACGCTTATTTTCACAGCACTTATATTCAAGTGCTCTAAGCAATCCTAACCTAGAAAATTGTATTAAACATGCTTCTAACCATGGCTCTGCTATTCATAGAAAAGTCAGCAGTGATTTTTTTTCCCACCAGTAACAGAAAGTGATGCCATCAGTTATTGCTTCTTCTGTACCAGGGAGATATGTCTGTATGACACGTTTTATTGACGATGCATCCTTAAAAGTCCCCAAGTGATTCAATATTGATGCCCTGGCCCATCCTTCTGGAGGACATAAAGAAAAATTGGAGAGACCTGAACAAACACAATTTCTTACTACTATAGGAATCTTATATATCTGAGTTTCTACACTGGTCATTTTTTATCTGAAATTAAAGCCATCTACTGAAAAGTCTCTAATGAAAAAAATAGTAACTATTGCCATATTTAATTCCAAAATATGGGACTTCATTGTTTCTTGTTACATTTCTCTAAATTTCATCATCATCATCAGCTTGGGGGTACAAAATTGGGAGGAAACAGCATGAACAGCATTTTGCAAATGAACATTAATAAAAGATTAGGGTGAAACAAATGAATATAAACTACTATCAATATTAGAATTGTGTTCTACAAATTGGATCAATTCCCATTGATTCCTTTCTAGTGATCTAGAGGAATCCAGGAAGAGACATCAGAAAAAAAACCCTAACTGACCACATCGAACCACAACCTAAGATGAGGAACTAAATTAGTATCCTGTTTTTTTCAGTATTTTGATTTATTCTAGGTTTTCATTGGAGTTACAGTAGAAATACACTGTAATATGCCTTAAGGGATATTTGATTTAATTCTATTTCTTCATTTGGTTATTCATAACGACAAAACATTTTATGCTATCAAAATACAGGTAAGGATAGTACCTAAGGGAGAACTACTGTTAATATATCTGTGAGAGCTAAAGTTTGTAGAGAGACTTACCATCTAAAATTATAAGTTTATTTAGAAAAATACAGACAAGCTTTCAAGAATGTAGACCTATTCTTCAGATCTGGAACAAAAAGGAAAAACTTCAGGCTATGTGCAGAATTGGGAATAATTAGGCCACCCTTAGACTATCACAGCTTGGTAAACACTTACAGGTCCATATCAGAAGCCTACGTAGCATATGGCTGATCAATCTGGAGAATATCCTTACCTATATTAGCTGAAAGAAAATATTCTATTATTTTTCATGAGACATAATAGAACAACTTTCTAGAGACATTCACATTCAGCCAACTAACTTGTTTAAATTGGATAACTTTAGGGAGTTATGACCATTTTCATCAGCTAAGAGTCTCTTCAAGTAATTAAGAAGTTCTTCATTAAAAGTTTACACTGCTCAGCTGCCTCATCTTAGAAGTTAAGAAAGGCTTAAGCTAAGAGGAAAAGGCAAGAATTTGTTCTCACATAGTGACTTTAATCCGAGTATCTCACACAAGTAAATTACAAAAAAATCCATAAAGATGCTTTTTATTAATAGCCTGTACAAGTAAATTCTAGCAACTCAATACGTGGTTCTAAGAGTAAAATGTACACTTATGCACAGATAGAGAAATGTTATTCATTACACACAAGAGAGAATTTTCTGATGAGAACAGAATACTTTGTGGTGTCAAAAAAAACCTTAGAAACAGATTTTTCTAAAACAAGAAAGAATACAGCTTTTATTTAATTGTTTGAGTAGTGGTTTTTTTGGTTGTCCTCAAAGAACAGTGCATATGACTGAAATCCTGACAAAACCTCAGTAGTGGATGCTTTTTAAACCTCTTTCCTTCCCTTCATTTTCATAAGTCATACAATAACAGCCATCAGCTCAGTAAAAAGTAAATGAGGACTTCTAGTTATGCAAAAGTAGCAAACAACCTTTTTGCATCTTTATGCTTCTGGTAAACAACCTCTCTGCATCCTGATTATTTATATATTTTGAAGGTAGGTAGTAAACATAGGTGTTAGCAACTTCAACACAGATCCAGAAAATACATTTTATGGAGTAACATAATTCTGATTGTTGGGTTTGTTGGCTTGTGTTGGTTGTTTTTTGGGTTTTTTTTTTGTTGTTGTTGTTGGTTGGTTGGTTGGTTTTTTTAATCTGCATAATTTGCTTTCGATTACTAAAGCTGAAGTCTTACGTGGGATCAGTCATGCAGGAAACCATACGAACATAATTACACACCGACATTTCTGACTGAATATTTAAATTCTCAAAATCTGGTATTTAGCAACTGTAAACACGCACTGTAAGACTCCCAAACTTGTCTATTGTTCTCTCTCCACTTTGCCCCACAACTTGACTTCTAGCTCTTCTTAGGCTGTCCCTTGTAGCTCTCTCCTGTTCTGCATCTGCTCCCATTTCTTTCCCTGCCAGATAAACCCGGAGGTAACAGCCATTCAAGGCTAATTAAATGGTGCTGGAAGTGAGTTAACAGGTGGTGGCCCCAGCTGCTTTAGTTGCAGGGGTAGATAAGAGACCCATCACTACTAGCCTATATAAGGCAGTATGATTAATTAGGACAAGAAACCATTTTCTAAGGAGGCACAACCAGATTTATAACAGAATTTTCTTCTCTAAGGCAACATGCAAACTTTCTCCAGAAAATACAGAAATAAATGACTTAATCTGAAGTGCTCACCCGTCATCTTGACTATGTTCAATACGGCATATGCATAAGACCTATTTAGCATAGGTTTCTTCATACCAATAGTTTGTATTTTCGTTACTGCAAGCTCTGAATTTGACCTTACTTTAGGAAATTTCCTCTCACTTAGAGGCTTTCTTATTTTGTTTTCTTCCAACTAAACTTAATGTTTCTCAAGAGAGTTCTGATTACTGTGGGAACTACTATCAAGACATTTAAATAATAACAACTAGCACCATGCACAGTTGAAGAACTGGTTATGCAAGCTTCCCATGCAATCCTCCAACTCCACTGGACTTCTTGCAACAATCCCCTAACTATTGTAGTCAATTCTATGAGACTACACCCAGTCCTCCAGGCATTAACCCCTGGAGCTGCTGCTTCTATGACTTTAGACTTTAGCCCTGTAGCGTTGTTTTGAGGCTGAATTAAGCAGCTGCTTTACAAGTAGCTGCCCCCAAAATAGTAGCAAAGAAGTGGGTTCATTTTCTCTTTACTGTAGAACTAGAACACAACAAGAAACCCACCATGCTTAATTACCCCTTATTTTATTCAGCTGAGTGGTGAACTTAGGAAAGGTGATGAATTTCCCTCGTTAATGACTGTTACAGGCAAACAACGAAAATGCAGGGACTAATTTAACACACCAACCCCAACAGCCTTGCAGTCGCATGATTTGAAATTAAAACTACCATAAAAATGAACATTGAAGGGGTTGCACACAATTCAAGAGCTGAGAAAGCCCTTTCTCATTCCCTTGCTTTTCTGTATATGCAAAGTCATCTTCTGAGTTGTCAAAGATGTATCTGCAACACAGCTGTGTCATTTACATTTTACTAGTCTATCTGCAGAGCTCAGCATGAAGAATAATATTAAATCAACGTATGTCAATGCTTGTTTATAGAAAGAATGGACATACTTGCACTAATACACTGTCCGTCCAGCAAGGGAATACACTGACACACTAAGTAAGCCTATTAAAACTGCTACATAAGCAAGAAAGTCTCTTTGATATCACAAGGATGTCAGGTCCTTTTTTTCAGGAGACACTCCTAGCTACATTTCTAGCTGTCCTTGGTTGGTTCCCCCCCCACCCCTCCCTTTTTTGAACCATTTTGCTGTTGCCAACACATGTTCTCTACCTCCCAACAGTGACTTCAGCCACATTGTGATTACTGGTACCTTTAGCATACAGATTTCTCAGAGGAAATGTGTCCGGTTGTTGCTCTTATATGCTTTCCCTTCCTTTTTGACTTCCACAATCCCAGCCATTTGGCTATGACAGAGAAGGCGGCAGACAGGACAGGCTCTGAATGTCCTCTTCCTTTCATACTTAAAGCCACTTACATTCTGTTTAACCTGTCTTCTGCACAAAGCAAAGACCTGATAATGCTATATCCTATGGGGTGATTCAGTGACTTAAAAAAGAGGTGCTAACCCTGTCATAGTTTACAATTAAAATCTTTTTGGCGTAACAGAAAGTAATTGAGTAAGTAATGTACAAGGGTGATTTTGAAGTGAAATGAAAAGGTGAATTGCAAGGTAAACAAATACTCACACTGGTTTGTAAAAAGACATGGAGATGAAAAACATACCATGCCAACTAGTACAGCTGTACAAGAATAAATTTACAAGCTACAAGCATCATCAAATCACAAATACACACCCATGCAAAGTAGTAGTAAATTGAGTCTCTCCAGAATTACCTTTCCTATTAACCTTCCAAGACAGTGAAATACCTGTAGATATTGAATGCTTCTCACCAGCAACCCAACTTTTTTTTTTTTTTTTTTTTAAATCCAAAGAATATTTTCTTCTATTCATACTAAGTAGAGGTTAAGTACTTCAGGGAAGTTTTTGTCTTTTGTTATTAGATCACAGAGGTTCTTTCTGTAAAGCTCTTCCTAAGAGCTACTGCTTTTGTGCAGCGTAGCGAAATGTATTCTACAAAGGAGATTTTTAAGTTTGTCCCTTGGAGAGAAGAGAAGCCGTACAACAGGTGTTCCTCCTTTCTTTGTTTACCTGAGCTGACTACTCACCATTCAAAATCATATCCTTAAGAAAACAAATGATGGAGCATGTAAGCATTTGCCTAGAAAATTTGATATTAGGCTGAAGTCCTTTCTTGTTAAAGCAGCAAAATGCTCCCATTGACTGTATGCAGGGTTCTGTTAGCACAGCTGGGAATACTCCAGGGAAATAGGAGAAAGAGCCACAAATAAAGAATTAGCAATTGCTATCTAGCTCATAATGAAACAGACACATATGTCCTGATCAACTTAATAATTCTCAATCTAAACAAGGAACAATTTGTAAAATAGTGGTAAGTTAATTTAATAGTTCCTAGTGGTTCTTTAGCATCTTCCAGCTGGGAATCTCATTTCTCAGTATGATTAATGTCAGCCTCAAAAGAAAGCACGGGGTCAAAAATTAATCCAAGTTTATGAACTCAAACTCCAGATAAAATAGAACAATGATGAAACAAAATAGCTGAAGAGGAGAACAATCAATAACTCTTCTATCTTGTCAGAATTCAGCTCTGCAAAATTAATACCAGATAAGAAATCATACAACACAGCAAGGGGTACTTGGGTTTACAAAGAGCTACAGATTTCTCTAGATATTGACAATTTGTAATATTGTGGACATTGAGCATGGGAATTACTAGCTAGAGGCAGTAATTTTGAAACAAAATAAGACCTTCAAGAGATCCATGGGAACCCCTGAAATAATTAGAGGTGTAGCTGGAAGCACAGAGCCCAAAGCAATAAAGTATGAACACTGAAAAATGATATGTTTTAAACTACACAAATATCATGAAAACAATAACAAAAGCAGTCACATCAAAATTTGGATGGATAAGACTATCAAGATGGCAAAGATGGACCAGATCACATATCTATGTTCAAAAACCAACCAGACCTTTGAGATGAACTGCCTAATAAGACATAACCTTATCAGAAACTTTAGTTAGTGTGTTGGTAGACACAGAACAACATCTAAATAGTGAATGGAAGGAAACAGTTATGCCACTCTTAAAAAGCAAAACCAGAAAAACCGCAGTGCTAGAGATCAGGAAATTAAGGTTCTCATAGTAAGGGACTCATTTATCATCACAGCAGTGAATTGAAAATGGAAGCAGAGATGACTAAGAATGCATTGTGTCAGATTTACTTGTAGAAAGTTTCCCAAGTATATCATTGCTGGCTAGGTCAGCAGCTTTAATATCTCAGAACTAAAGTACAACACTGTAAGAGTGACAGCTTGAAAAAAGAAAAATTTCTTTAGCAAACCCCGATTGTTTGTTTGTCCTAACTTCATTAAATGTGTTGGTGCAGCTGCTTTGGGCAGGAAATAAAAAATACTTCTGAAGCAACATTATACATATCATATGTTTCTAGTGTGATTGGTTCCATATTGTTGGGGCCCTCAAGCGCCTCTAGCAGAGTTCCTCAGCAAATTTTAACCTGTCAAACTGGATAAGTCAGACGTAGATGCTTTATCCCTATGGGTTAGGATGACTGCTATCCAGCACAGAAACTCCAAGAGGGAAGACAATGCCCTGGCTTCGATCTGAGCACTGCATGCTCCCGTGGGCTGCCAATAAGAGCACGTGGCCTGAGCTCTGAGGTGGCTGCCAGCAGCCCCCTCCAAAACTCCTGCATGCCCTGGTGCGCTCAGGGTTCCTCTCTGACTGTTCACGGCTGAGACCTCAGCCCAAGGGTGCCGCAGCTCGTGGCAGCGGGGCCAGCAACCCCCAGCCCTTGCTGGGTGCCGCAAGTGGGCAACAGGCTACTGGAGCACAGCCGATGTGTCAATAGACTAATCAAATGTCCTTCAGCGACACTTTTACTACCTAGTCAGTAGGGAAACAGCATCAAGTTAGATCTCAAGTTGAAAACTTTAGCTCACTGCAAACTAAATACATGGAGCAGAAAATAAGTACACCACATAACAGAGTATGTCAGAAGATCAAGTCACTGATCAACACGGAGCTGAGGAGCTAGATCTGTACACATAACCTGTCAATTGCAAGCAACCGGTGGCTCACAATTCAGTGATACATCATTACTACTGCTGAATTTAAAAGACTGTGTGCTGTGTCTAAAGATTTGCTGCTTTGGAACTTCATCATATTATGACACTAAATATTTCTATGTATGTGCAAGATTACTTCAGCTAGTACACTAAACTTCTACCATATAACAGACCAAAACAGAAAAACATTTAATATTTCTACAGACTTCGGATTTATTTTATTGACTTTGCTGGGAATATAGGTATGACAGATTATGGAAAATGAGACAAGAGAACAAAAACACAAGAACCTGGAGAAAGAAAAGCATATTTAGCATATGAAAGGCAATTAATCATCTTCCATTTTAGCAGGCCAGACTACAGAAAATTCCTGGAAAAACACTGTAATTTCAGAAGGTGCTAGATAAGGAAAAGAAAAAAAAGAGACTAACACATTGGATCAAATAACATATCCAGCTAGAGACTGATGTGACATTGAACACTGGTTAGAAAGTAAAACAACATAAAGCAGAATGGTATTGTTTTATTACACCAATTTAATATTTCAAATAGAAAAATAAAATGCCTCAAAAGACAGTGAAGAAATTTAAACTTTAAAACAAAAGAAACAGTTCCGAGTTTACCGCATCATTCCCATTACTCCAAGTTTTACAGTTTATCTAACTCTACTGAAACTTGATGTTGTTCTACAACTGCAGAGTGACCAAGGAGATGCGATATGATCTTAAAAGGATAACACTAGAGATAAATAAGGTGTAAGTGTATGTAAGTGCTCAAAACAACAGAAGCATTAAGCAAGACAGTGGAAAAGAGCTTACTTCTGAGATGAAGACTGTTTCAAACTCACTTTAGTAAAAGCTTCAAAAATGGTTAAACGTTTTAAAAAAATTTCTTAGCTACAAAGGACTGAGCAATGAGAACAGAAACATTTGTCACTAGAAATAATATAATTGAAAATAACCTAAGATATTTTAGTTTTTATTTTTCTAAATGGCTGTAAAAATGGCTATATTTTTGAAAATGCATTTAGTCTCAGAAAAGAATGCACTGACACATACAACATAAATAAAGTTATGTTCAATGATGAAAGGTGAACTGGGTAAAAAAATGGAAATAAATAAATAAACAGGTCTCCCATAAGCACTGACTGAATGTTAACTAGTTTTACAGTGATTGGCACTCATGCCTAAGAAGGCTCCCTAGGTAAGCTCCTATTTAAGTTTTTCTCAGCAGCTTGAAGCTTGAACGTAAATACGTTTGACTAGATTCAAGCTAGTGTTTCAGGGTCCTGCCCCCGCAGTCATCCCAATCAGACAGAACTTTCCCTGGTTTTCTTGCAGCCTCCCACCACAGGTATCTTTCTCAAGGCAACCAAAAGACAGTAGTTGGTGTATGGCGAAATCTTGTCCTAATATGCAGACAAAGTGTAACTACATCTCCCATCCACTGGTTCAGACATCTTTCTTTAAGATTTTGTTTGAGATTAGCAAGTGAATTCAGAAGACAATAGAGGAGGATACCCAACAGATGCAGACTATGTGATAACAGCAACACTGTTCTGTAGAAAAACAGACTAAACTAAAACACTTCCAAGCCCTTCCCCATCCCACTCAGCTGAATTTATCAATATATATTTCATAATCTGAATTAGTAACATGAATACAAATTATGTATTTCATAAATCTGAATGACTGACTCTAATTCCAACTTTTGAACAATTGTAAAGACTCCTACAGTTGAAAATAAAGGCCCTTCGTAAGAAGAAAAAAAATTAACTTGATGAAAAATTCTATAGGCACATGAAGATTTTTCTGATGATATAGTATCAAAGAAAACTTAGTTGAATTTAAGCTGACCTCTCATTTATCATATCCTGTGGGTGAGTCAGTTAATGACTGTATTGATTCTCTTTTGTGTTCATTCTTACATACATCATCCAACCAAGGTGAAAGTAACCATAAGATATTAATTTTAGAGAAAAATATTTCAGTGATAAATATTTAAAGTTGCAGTTAAGAATTATTATTATACAATAGATTTGTTATGCTGAAATTATAGGACATATTCATATAATCGCAGTGGGAAATGTCACATAATATGCACTAGGTGATCCCTGGAAGTAGTGTATTGTTAGTAACTGACATGGACTTCAACAGAATTGTATCAGATGAGGATCTGATACATGTTAAAGTCCCACTTTTTGCTAAACTCAGAAGTACTGGATTGCTTGGGAACTTTGCTTATTCAGAGAACAATGATGAAATAGGTACCTGAGGCCATAGTTTCTCTAGCCTACCAGTATCTGAAGATGAGAAGCAGAAAAAATATTCAATTTCTACACACATCTGATTTCACAAGCATCTTACAGAGTTTGTTTTTTTGCTCTCACTGAAATGTAAAGAGCAGAGCACATGGCTTTCACGCTAATGTTTGTCTGTTTTGAAGAAAAGTTGATCAATGAGAGAAATGGAAATTATCTTACTTCCACAGGGAGAAAGAATGCTCTGTACTTTGTGCAATTGCCTTTGATCTGTGAAGAAAGGTATAGAGCAGGCTGAACTAGTATGTGGCTAAAAGACAACACAACATAGCTAATACTACCCTATCAACAAAATATATCTTTTAAAAATACTGGACACAGTGTCAGTTTTTTCTTTGACCTCCCTTTCAAAAAATATAACTATTGTTCTATCTTTCTTGGACAAATGGTTTTCATTTTCCAACTAAACAGCTGAACTGGTGATCAATCCTTGATTCCCAGACCTATTCAATCAGTTATTATTTTATTATTTGCATATTTAGAACATTTAATCTTTGCAAAGATCTTTTTGGTATTTTCTTCATTTGAAAACCTCTTTCTCAACAGCAAACTTTTTCCAAATCAAGCGCAAAGTCTCCTGGCATTTCTTTCAATGTTTCGGGTTGTTCAGTGTTTCGGGTTGTTCAGCGTTTCAGGTTTAGTTTGCAGAAAACAAAACAAACCAACATTGAAAACGCATCTTTGTGAAAACTGTCTTTGCGCAGGCTTCCATTGGCTGCTGAAAGGTCACCGTGCTAAGGGAAGCTGCAAGGTGGTAGGTAAGTTTGTATTATGATTTTATTTAAGCTCTTTGGAGAAAAGAAAAAAGCGGGGGTTGGGGAGAGACAGTCCACATTTGGTCCAGTCTGTGGCCCCTTTTAAGGAAACAATTGACTTCTTTTGTATTTTTATTACTAGAACAGCTGAAAACAGGTATCTGAGGAAAGGAGAACCAGAGCTCCCGTTGTAAAATCCGGCTGGTGTCTCACGCACTGCTCAACCGCAGGGGAAACCTGGGCCTGCTGCAGTGGGGGCTGGAGCCCCCGGAGGTCAGGGAGGTGCGGCAGTGCCCCCGGGGAGAGCTTCCGATGGGCCAGACAGAGCTGAGTTACAGCTGCTGCTGGAAGGGGAGGAGATGAAATTATAGCGTGGAGTGGGGAGGCAGGGAAGGGAGAGAAGCAGAATGTCCAAAGGGATGAAAACACCACAGTTTCACTTTCATCCCTCTAATATTCTCAGAAATCACTTTAGGGGGATGAAAGCCGTCACTTGAAAGTCTGGTTTCCTCTGTCTGTATGCTTTGTGGGCATCTGCAGAGAGTAAAAATAAAGTGATAATGAACAAGCATTAAAACCAGTACAGACTCTTGCCTGAATCCCAATTAAGTCACTGCAGCCAGACACACGTTCCTTCAACAAACATTGTGACCTGTTATTTTAGCTAATAGGACCAGAAAAACAGGCAGTTACAAGATGATTCCCCCACCCCAAATCCTTGCAAGTAAAAGGACTTGTACAGTCTTATGGCCACAAAGGCATAAACTTGAAACTTCGGAAACTGTAGAAGTGAAGCTGCACGACTGATCTTATTACAGCTTCCCCAGCCATGTTGTAGTCATTAATTCCACGACCATATCAAAGTATTCTCCCAGTGCAGAGAACAGATGATGCTCAGTCAACAAGCAACTAAGCAATGTTTGATTTCTCCGTATTGTTAATACATATCTCCAAAATCACTCTAATGATAGTTTCATTTTGCTAAGTGACTTGCCCTATAGTAGTTGAAGTCCAAGCATTTGAGGTATGTAGACACTGAATGCTGATTAGGAATCATACTTCTTCAAAAACAACAAACTCCCAGACAACACTGCTAAATGTTCTGCAAATCTGAACTAATACATTTTCCCCAAAAGCCTGCAAGCTGGAGGAGATACTGTTATCATCTCCATTTTAAAGCTGGAAGTCTGAGATGCCATTGTGGTTAAAGTCAAGTTCTCTGACGACAGTTACTCTCTTCAGACTTTCACCACCAAGGTTTCCAGCTCCATGTTTAAAAGCCTGTAATGCTGCAGCTAGTACAGGGAGAAGAGGACACCAGTGATGTCCCAAAAACCTGATGATCTCTGTGTTTTGGAGCTTTTAGTCTGCTGTCCGATAGCACAAGATTGGCTAGTTTCAAAGTCTTAGCCTAGCTGGCCTGAGGGACCAAGCAAGCCAAAAATGCTATTAGCCCAAATGGGGACATTTCCTGCCTTCATGAACATTACTAGACCAATAAATAATCAGTTGATTAATCTAGAAAGAAGCATTTCCAATTCTTAGGAAAGGATTAGTGAGTATGAAAGACATGTGTAATTTCCCTCAAATGTGTTTAAATGATATAACAGTTAAACTGTAATATTCTGAATGACTCATATTTAATGTCTAATTTTGAAAAATACATTCATATGTTATATTCACTCTTTAAAAATCTAGGTCTATGTTTGCATCATCAATATGAAATCAAATATAAAATACAGACTTTGATTGCTGTCTTCTATTTTTCTCTCTTTCTTCTTCCCAGTCCCTCTCCCAACAAAGCAAAAATGTAAGCCCTATTGCCATTTGTAAGTATGCATGTGAAAGAAAATTGATTGCTGAGGCAAAGTTCTGCATGTGCTGCAGAAAATAAGGTCATGCTGGCAAAGGTTCATTTTATTTAAAGGAAACAGTTTGTGACTGATTGCTTGGGAAGAAAACAAAGGAAAAGTTATGTTAGAGAATGTTTTGGCTCTTGGAATCAAGACAGCTTAAAGAAAAGGAAGCCTTAAAGAGAGAGAGATGTTTTGAAAGAAAGACTGCTAGCCTGAAAACCATCTCAGCTGCTAACTTTTGAAATCAGGTATCTTAATCTGTCACTTTCTTGCTGGGTTACCAAGATTAGATCAATAATACTCAAATCCAGACAGGTACTAAGATGCCGTACACCTCTGTGGATCTATTCCCAAGTCTCACCTTATCCAGTTTATGAAACAGGAATAAAAGATTCTGGAATTATAAAATATCCATGTCCATATCAAATTGAAACGTGTCTTCATGTCTTTGTTATTCCTATAAGTTATTACTGAAACATTTTTGATAGTGTAATCTCAGAGGGTTTGACAAGTTATGAGAGGCACAAATTTATTTAAGACATTTCTTAACCACTTAACCTTCTTAAGCACTGAAAGTTAAAGAATTGTGTAAGTACAACTCTTATCTTACTAATCCTATACTTTGAAGAGAATGTTGTATTTGCATTGTAGTTACATCTTCAGAAATGTCATCTGCTGCATCCTGTAAAAGAAATCGTTTTATTAAGCCTAAATTCACCAGTGCTCCTGAAAGCCGGCACTTTGCTGAGCATCTATAGGTATTCAGTATTCTATAAAATAATGATTTATCTCACATAACACCGTTCATGTTTTAGAGGCAACAATGGGGATTTTCTTTGACATAAACAGAACTACTAATATGTTAAGTATTAAAAATGTTCTTACTGCTAGTCTCTTAAATGGTCAAGTGACAACTTAGTCTTACAAACTCAACTTTCTTATTATGAGACTCCTAAACTAGAAAATCTAACCATGTCTACCAGATATGTGCACTACATCTTAACAGATTAGTTTCTGTCATAACTGTAAACTAGTGTCAGAATTGCTTCTTGTATTTCTGTGCTACTACAGAAGCCCCTAGCAGCATTTAAACATGACATATTCCGATACCACTCTGTGCAATCCGGAAATTATACAAGCTGCAAATACTTTCCTACTTCCCGGTGTTTCACTAAATGCAAACCCCACATTTGCAAAAACCTAATTAGCAGCTTCTAAGGCTGTTGACTCAGGTTCTGCTAATTTGGATTATGAAATGAACTGCAAAATGAGTGTTGTTTTATTCTCTGTTACATAAAGCACCCTTTGTCACCAAACTGATTTCTGGGATCATGTCTGGGTGAAGAAGCCACAACAGTTTGCTCTTTAGTAGTTTAAGGACTTAGTGACCTTTTAAATATATCAAAAAATCTAATTTGGAAAGAGTAAATAATGATGTGGTCTAAATATTTTTGCTTCATGAAGCTGGGGTAGCTGGATCATGCTCAGGTTATTCTCAAGACAAAGAAGTCCAGACAAAAAAAAATCTTGGCATCTACAAATGCCATATGGAGTTTCCATGTGTCATTGTTGTATGACAAAATTATCTCCTAATTTTTTTCCCCCCCAAGATATTTATAATATATTGACATTTTTGCCAGTTCTTTTTCTTCCAAACCCGGGAGGAGGAGTGTTAAATTATTTCTGAGTCGAGAGGCAGAGAAAAATAATTAGCTTAAAAAACTCCAGCTATGGTTTGAAATGGCTTTTCCAGGCATAAAACTGCACATTATTAAGGCCTAGTGTTGTGGGACTTTTCATGGCTTGAGGCTAATGTTCTCCCCGAGCGAAGCTGAGGATCCCTCCTTTCTCATGGTTTGATGCTCCTGTTTCTAACCTTCATGGTTTGTTAGCCAGGTGACCTTCAACCTTTGATCCTGGAAAGACTATTAGCGGTGACTCCAGGAGATTTGCCTCAATAGCACGGCTGTAGGGGAGCATTCCCAGGTGCATTATAAATGCAACTTATCACATCATTCTACAATTAAACAATGGGATATCACGATACATTCGGAATGCAGACATATAAATGTAACTAAATACATGTGCATATAAATAAAAATTGGCATTTAGTGGAGATAAGCAAAGATGCATCCATTATGCTGCTGTGACCCACTTTTATGTGCGTATTCCCCACTTATACTAATCCAAAATAGGATTTATGCAGGTACTTTGCTTCAAGCAAAATCTTAGTGTCATGACTGCGGAGGGTTCTTTAAACAAAGCTATGGGAATCAATGACACAAACTACTAGAGAAATTATCTCTGTGTTTCAACAGCTTTTGTGGAATCGGGGTCTAATCCCAGCTTTTTAGACTACACACTAACATTTCAAAACTCAGGACAAGTTTGACTACATGTCAAGTAAACAGTTCAACAGCTGCCATGTTTGGGGCATTATTGTGATGTCAATAATAAATAACAACCCAGAGCTTGGAGCTGTTTAGAAGAATTGCCAGTGAGGAATAATTTTTTTTTTTTTTTTTTTTTTCTCTCTCTCTTTTCACTGTAATTCCCACGGGTTGTGCTTTTCTTTTTAAGATTCTCTGTTACATTCCTCATTGGTGTCCTCTAAAAGGTTTATTTCAGGATAAAAGTCTGAAGGAAGTCTAAAAGGAAGTTTTCTGTGGTGAAAATGTATCACTAGTTAAATTCTGTTGCATCTGAAGTAATCGTAAAATGAAGGCATACCTGATGTTGTATGTAGATACAATATTTGAAAACAATCCTTAAATCATTTGGGTTTTTTTTTGTATTTAAGTCATAGTTAAAATGAAAGTGTATGCCTAGGAAAGGAAGAATAAGGGCTATGACAATAGAAGATCCAAAGAAGATGCCAAAAGACCATGTTCCTTTAAGCAAGTAAGACAAAGCAGTATTTTTTTTCCGAGTTTATGGAATTTGCAATAGATATGTTTCACGCATAACACAACATGATTCAAAACAGCTGACCTTTCCTTAAAGAGTTAAGAAAAAACTTTACTGACAATTACAACTTAAAACGGCTCTATTGACAGAACTGTAACATGAACCAAAAACCTCATCTTGCAAAGACTTTTGTGCTTCCTCTTATGTGCTGTGGGAAGTCCCACTGACCTTATGGCTTTGAAGGTTAAGCAGGCAACTACACCTTTATAGTTTAGTTGACTTGTGGTCTAAGCAAATGAAGAACTAAGAACAGCCAAGCTTAAAACTAAGTTTGTTTGGGGGGGCCAATAATTACATGGACTCAAAGGAAGGGAATGATAGATAACAAGAGTAGAGTCATAATGATGGAAGAGGGAAGAAAAGTTTCATTGAGAAATGAGCTCCAGCTGCTGACTCATTGAAACATTTCTCAATATAGTTTATGAGGATGGTGCATATGGATGCAGTATGCGTGTGTGACTGCTGAATAGTCCATGAATGAAGAACCATAGACACAGTTAACATCCCCCCTGAGCTTTTAAATTCTAATGACTATCAAGGCTGAATATTTATTTTTTTTCCCTCCAATAAAGTTTATGGGTTGTATAATACTCACTTAAATTCTCTAGAGAGTTCCCACACCTATTTTGGCTGTATGGTACCCTTTGGTGATATCACTACATAATCAATCATAAAGAAAGGGGCAAAACATTTTCCAGACTATTTTTGGCAAACTTAAGTAGCTGAAAAATAAATATTGAGTCTATATAACAAATACCTTCATCAGTACTGAGGGAAAGATATAAAACCTAAAGAAGCATAAAACCTGCCTCCAACTTTCTGCTCTTATCATCCCACAGTTCCATTTAAGACAGCAACACAGGCAAAACCTTTTCTTGAAATTTCTCCATCGTCATTACTACTAGAGCTGCATCACTGACAACAACAACACGGTTTAAAGCACCAACACAGTCAATGCCCTCCTTTGCCACACAGTCTCCAAACACTTAGTAGTATGATGGGATGCATAAAATTTTTCAGCTTCAGCAGAACATTGAACAGATATTTAGCTTTATCATTCAAACAGCGGTTAAGCACATACTCTGTTTAAGAACGTTTAAGCTACAATCGTTTCAATAGGACTTAAGCATGTGTTTAGCAGCAGTTATATGCCTTGCCAAACGAGGATAAAAGTGCTATGAAACGAATAGTGCTTCTACATTTGAATGTTCCGGTGTCTTTTTAAGACAGACTTTGAAAGTGGTTTGTAAATATGTTCATTTATTATTGTGTATTCACTAATAGACTTGTGCTCGGGAGTCTTATAATAGTACCGTGCATGTTCCTCAGATTATACCAAAAAATCAAAATACCTATTAGATGCAATATCTTTCCTGTAAAATAATATGCCAACTTCCATAATCATTTGCTATTCTCTCTTTGGAAAAATTTGATATCTTTTAAACCTCCTCATTAAAATAACAAATAAAAAGTCCTTTTTAGTAATAAGGAAGGAAACTGGCACAGAACCATAATAAAGAAAAGCCAGCTGAGGAGCCTGCTAGAAAACAATACTATGTATAATTGGTGTTTAATTATGCAGAATTAACAAATGGCAGCAGCACTGGTTGTATTACTTGACCAGGGCTCTTTGCCAAGTCAACAAGCTGGTTTTAATGTAGGAAGTAACCCATTCAGTTATCTGGCGCCTTCGAGCAGGGTCCCGACTGCTGCGTTCTCCATCTGTGTTGCCAAAAACATTTAGCAGAAGAAAGAAATCTGTTGATTTGCTAAAGCAAGATAAATTTTGGTCATTGATATGGGTGAATGCACCAATAAGATCATAAAAAAAGTTTTCTAAACATTTTATTCATCTGGTGCCAATGATTTAGTAACACCATGAGAGCTCAAAATACTAATTAGTATGAATTTACAGGGTTGACATATTATACAATAGAATATTGAACATGTTTATTTGAATATATTACCTCCAGTAACCCCTCCCCTCTCCATGCACACATATTTGAATGTATTTAAAAACATGTTTAAATATTTATGTTCTCTAGAGCCTCATTACATAATTTTCTCCTATGGTAAGCAATTAATTTGCATTTTGAAACAAATACAACTATGATGATACATATGAGAGGTTCCTGGAGAGCATGTCTGCCGATGTACCCACACTCACCACTGACCCCTGTAACAAACCTGAGCACTGGCCTCACCAGTAGCTCCTCCTGCTTCCTCACCGCTGTGGTCTGCCGCACTCAAGAGATCTAGCCTGGCACACCTGTGACAAGGTGTGCTGGGGGAGCTTGAATGCAATTTGAAAAAAGTCTTTTTGAATTAAATAGAGGTAACAAAAACCTTTGGGGGAAGGAGAAGACAACAAAACCTCGTGGAGATCCCCAAAAGCATGTAACAATCTGCCCCTTCTGAACTTCTCTTTCATCTTTGAGGATTGTCACCATGAAAATGGTTAACAGTAGCATACATACTGTCGAATGAATAAGAACTTTCAATGAGAAGTGCATTGATACATAGATTATGTTTAGGTTGTATCTTTATTTATGCTGTTTGCAGGAAGACGGAAGACCTATTGAAAACCATGGAGAGAGAAACAGAATTGGGGTTTTGATAGAACACAGAATACAGATTGAAAGTAAATAAATGGGAAAGTCTCTGTCAACCAAACTCTTCTACACATTTGCAAAGATTCAGATTCACCTGAGCAGCTGCTATTGTTAAGATCCTGACTAGTTTTCTCTTAGGTCAGACCAGGATTTAGATTCCTGCAAGATACATTGAGCTAGTCTCATCTGAAATCCTGGGGAAAAGGTTAATTTTGCCCACTCTTCCTCACAAAGAGTCATTGCCACAGGTATCTGGTTGCAGCTGAAGAGAAACTAAGAACAGAAAGATTTGTCTTTGCTTTCAGTGCTTCTCAGGACAACAGGGTGCATGCAAACCAAGGACACCAATCTGTGGAGCACCAAGTGCAACTCGGAACTAAATGGGGGCCTCTCTGACATCCTTAAAAATAATAGGCTCTAGAATTCAGTGCTCATTTTAACCCCCACCTTTACTGGCAAAGAACAGCAGTTTTCTCCTTCCTTTTTTACCATACTTTTTCAATGACATTCAGCATCATAAAAAACAGTTCTTGAATCCACAGCATGTTATGGTTGGAAATAGAAAGATAAATAAAAATGCCCCTCAGCATGTGCATGTATATCAGTACGTGACTTTATAAAGTTGAGCTATTTCCAATGCAAACACAAGTAAATTTGGACATCCTTATATATTTGACATTTTATAGGCCCAGTAAAACTTGATCAAAATCCACTTATACTTGTCGGTTGTGTGACTTAATCTTTAGGGTAGATTAATTAGATTAACAGACCACATACTGTAGATTCCAGTACTTCCTCAATGGCTATTAAATTACACAGAAGGAATTATGCTTTAGAGTCCTGCTTCCTTAAATCAAATTCCAGCCCTGTCACCTTTCTTTCATTTATTAGACTGCAAAGCTCTTGTTCCTTTTGTAATAAAAACTGAACCTCTGTAAATTCCATCCTTAGTACTCAAAGTTATTCATAATTGCCATGCTTAGGATCAGATAACTGCAGAATCTTAGTCTGCACTGGGAGAATACAGTTCATGACAGGTATCCTACCAAAGGAGTGAAAAGGTGCCACTTAATTTGTGAAGAAACAGGGAGTAGCAGAGTATTCTTACTTTTAAGAGACCATCTGCAAGCCGTGCCCCATGCAGACCACAGCACTGGAAGTGCAGAGTGGCCACTGGTATGGCAGAAGGGAGTACCCAAGCTGGAAGACGGGTACTACTTGAAGGAGGCCAGTTTGGCTCTCACCATCAGGGTGGATAAAGCTAACATGCAGAATGCCTCCTGGTTAAGGCACAGACTTGGGTAAGTAGGGCTTAAAAAAATACCTCTGCAGCTTTCCCAGCATGTTCACTTTTTCTTTTGTAAAATGTTGTCCAGACAGCAAGCAAAGATTTTGTACACTTGCCCTCTATTCCCAGACACCAGGGAGCCTGGGCATGCTCATAAACATGAGCAGAATATCCCGTATTTCCCAGAAAGCACCAGAGAAACTGTATACGCACAACGCAATACAACTAGTAAGCTTAAAAAAAGAGACAAGGTTTTGGGCTTTCTTGCACTCCACCTACCTATAATCCTTTCCCAGGATTTTATAAACAGCACAAAACTAAGAAACCTGGGTAAATATGTTAAGCTTAAAAGACTAAGAAGATCTGAGTTCAGATTTTTGCTCTGAAAAGGCTGTAAAACTGGGAGGAATATAATAACAAACAGTGCCAAGGGAAGGTCTGCACTTCTACGATGCAACAAGGGAGAAGAAGATGGAATCCAAATTCTGTGACACAAGAACATGACTATGGACAAAACATCTACTGCATGCCTGCTGATGCACACTCTTCCACCCAAATGCCAGCATGCTCCTGCTGCCAAAATAGCTAGAAACACTGAAAGAGTTAGTACGGAAAAGCCGGTGACAGTGTATTTTTTGAAGCTATCGGGATGCCTGGACTAGCTTTGAAGCAGTGCCACACTAAAGGACTCAACATACTGGTGTGTGCCCAGCCTCTGTCCCCATTAACACTCCAGGCATTACAAACAGCATTCAGGACTGTCCCATTAGGACGTCAGAAAAGCTTGTCATCATCAAGACACCACAGTCTCGTTCCTCTTTCTCTACAGCTAATTTCTGGTCTGTGATCTCCACTACACATCTAGCTTTCTCACTGCATTTACTGCTGATGCGGCTCTTTCTGTGCTCCCCGTGTGGCTGTAAGTACATGCCGGCAAGTCCTGTTATAGTTGGTACAGTTGCTTTAGTAGCTAGGGCAATCCATGGCTCCTAATGACAGGCCAAATTATCTTTGAGGGTAGCAACTTACCCATAATTGTATTTCTTCAAAACCATGTAATAAAACCCATATGGCTTCCATAAAACGCAACACAGTCTTGGAGAAAAACCTTGATGAATAAAGACAAAAGAATCCTCCACCTTTATTCACAACGTGCTAAAAGCCACCTACTTGTATACATTTTTAAGACAGAAATTTCATTTCAATCCAAGCAGGCAGGCAGAGCCTTTAAGCTGCCTGAGACAAAGAGGGTTTGGAACAATGGATGAAATAGCAAATCCTGACAACCCTGCACTTGTGATCAGGTAGCAGAACCCAGGAGGGAAACCTGGTAAGGCAATTAGAAGCAGGTGACACTCGCCAAGAGAGACTTCAATCTTCAGGCAATCCGTGTTAGATGGGCTGCAGCAGAGCCTACAGAGGAATCCAAAGCTGCCCTAACTGATCAGAACTTCTTCAGGATATGAACTGAGCCCCACGTCTGGCAAAAACTATGACAAGCTGAAGACTTAATACAATAATGGCAGTGCATAAAAACATTATTTATATAGTGTAATTTTTTTGTATTGGACTTCTATGCCCTGCTGATGCTGACATCTTCGTGCTTCACACAGCAGGAAAAGAAAGACCATGTATTTTACATTATCTATTCTTGCCATCTTAATTTGGATGACATCTACATCCCTGAGGATCCTTCCATGGTGGGAAGCTCCTCCACAATGATTTAAAGCACCTGAACTACAACTACTGACTGGAAGAGTCGGTTCTCATTCATTAAGTACATGTCAACTAGAAATAAGCAGCTAAAATTGTAAGCCTAAAATAGGTGATATGATACTGCACTCTAAATAATGTTAAAGGGTTTCTGCCCCAAAATACTTACAGTTCTAAATAAGAAAAGGCGGAAAATGGACAGAGGCTTAACTTGCTATATGCAAAGAGTTAGCAGCAGAGAGGGAAACGGTACCCAAGGTCTACATTCACTAGACTTCATTTGCACAGCCAAAGACCTTTGTATGACCATGTTTAGAAGTTAGGCAAAAAATCTCCCACTAAAGAAAATCCTACCACGAATATTAGAAAAAGAGAAAAATGTCCTTTTCCCTTCCTTGAATCCTGGAAAAATAAAATTCTTTAATGCCTTCGTCTTCTCACTTAAGATATAAATCTGCATTCTGAACTCTATTTTTCTCCCATTTGATTACCATACTGAATCTGGGGGGGAAAAGCACACAGTGAAAGATACATTCTTTGAATGAAAAAAGGAAAAATTCTTAGTGTCACAGATGGCTGTCAGGATGAAATGAAGCTTGTGTCTGCTGAGGGAATCAGACGTTAGTGTGAAATCTGAATAGAAAGGAACATAGCAGAAGGCAACATTTCAAAAGGAGTTCAGCACCAACTGGCATTGTGAGGGTTAATTTACTGCCAGGAACTGCTGGGCTTTTCATTCTCAGTAGACACACAATAGACAGATCCCCAAAGTACCCATCATAATCACAGATGCTGGGGATTAATGCTAAAATGAAAGCTTCATGAATATTAAAAATATCAAAACTGCTAATGATGTAGCAGAGTTTGGAACAACAACCAGTCTGAAAATCTAAGAGTGTGCCATACAGACATAGTGAGACACTGTCTTTTTAAAACTGATTAAACCTACTCAATTTGTAACAGAAAGAGGCTTATGCATATTAGGAGCTGAATTGACTGCCAAACTTTACAAATTGCACAGTCTAATTATCATAATTAAGCTTTGGATTGAAGAAGAAAATTCCATTTATCTCAGAATGACTCAGTGGAACTTCAACAAAGAA
>VZTL01019722.1:0-10211 GCA_013400535.1 Scopus umbretta | reverse complement strand
AGGAGGGTGTAGTGAGGAGGGTGTTGGCCTCTTTGCCTGAGCAACCAGCAATAGGATGAGGGGTAATGGCCTCAAGTTGTGCCAGGGGAGGTTTAGATTAGATATTAGGAAAATTTTCTTTACTGAAAGAGTGATGAGGCATTGGAACCGGCTGCCCAGGGATGTGGTTGGAGTCACCATCCCTGGAGGTGTTCAAAAAATGTCTAGATGTGGTATTTCAAGACGTGGTTTAGCAGGCATGTTTTTGGGGGGTTTTTTGAGTTTTTTTGGGTTGATGGTTGGACTAGATGATCTCAGAGGTCTTTTCCAACCTTAACAATTCTATGATTCTATGATCATGTCTCTGTCTCTGCTAGTAATGCCCCTGCAGATGCAGCCTAGGATCCAGTTTGCCTCTGCTGCTGCAGAGGCACACAGCTGACTCATGTTTGGCTTGTTGTCCACCAGGACCCCCAGGTCCCTTTCAGCAAGCCTGCTCCTCAGCCACACAGATCCCAGCCTTTACTGGGCTCTTTGGTTATGTCATCCCAGGCGCGGGATGCGCTTGTCTTTGTTAAAATTCATACAGTTCTTGCTTGCCTGCTCTTCTAGCCTTTTTGCTTACTCTTCCAGCCTGTCAAGGTCTCTCTAAGATGGCTCTCCCTTCTGATGTGTCTGCCTCACCACCCAGTTTAGTGTCATCAGCAAACTTGGTGAGAGTGCTTTCAATCCCATCAGATAAATTATGAAGATATTGAGCAGTGTGAGGTTCAGTATTGTTACTTATCACTATGTATATTCTCTATGATAAGACTCTTATGTAATTCTATCTGCTACTAAGAAAAAGTTAATATATGTTAAAAAAACCCAAAACTGTTTTGACTGTTTTTTTGTAATTTTAGAACTTTTAGTGCAAAAAACCCGTAGAAGTTGCTTCTGTTTGTTTTCTCAATCTCGTAACTGCTTGTCTTTATTTTCCTGTTAAAAGTCTCCAGGGAAGCATGGAAGGACCTGATATCTCCCCTTTGCTAGAAGCTCTCATCACTGACATCTATTAAAATATAGCTAGAGTTGTAAAGTAAATACAGCAATTGTAAGCCCACATGCCACTTTGCAACTTCATTTATGGCTAGAATCGCCCATGTAAGTTACACTATATATGAGCATATTGAAGGGCTTATGTCATGCTCAAGTACACAGGATGAGCACAGAAGTGCTGTGGTTCTCATATGTCTGTGCCTATCCATTTCCAGTTCCTGTAAGTTGCTGCCATTTCCATGGAAGTATCTGAATCTTCATCTCTCTGACAAGCATGAATGAGAGCACATATAGGTGAAGTTTAGCTGCTTGGGACCTCAGTTTTGTCAGTCTTTTCAGATGGCTTGTAGATGTGCAGTAGGAGGGTATCATCTCTTTTATTCCATGGAAAACTGATAGTTTGCCAAAAGGAAAGTGAATGTTTTATGCTTTGCACATAACACCTTTGCAGCTGCCTTTTGCCTCATAACTTATTGCTGTTTCTTCATATTTGAAAGACCAGGATAACGTGGGAGCTGAATCCAAGGAATAAGATTTCAGGATTTCTCAGAATCATGTGTAATATCAATCTACAGATAAATAGAAGGTGTATATTTTGTGACTATCAGCAGCACATGAACAATAGTACTGTGAGTTTATTGAAGACAGTTTTGATCAGCAGCAGAAAGTATAGGCAATTTTGCCTGCTTTGCAATGTTACTGTTTTCTTCTGTTGCTTCTATGCCCAAACAATACAGAAGGACTATTTATTTTCACCAATTAGGGCTAGTAGTAAAAAGGGCTACACAGAGGAGTCTTTGAACAACATAAAAAAAATGAAACTGGTTGAAATCAGAAATTTTCCCTGTCAAAATATGCTACGGTGCTAACTAGTTAAACAATTAAATCACTTGGAAATTTCCAATAGAAAAGTTATCAGTACTTCACATGCAGATAAAACTGAAGTATGCTATTCTTTTTATTACATTATTTACAATAGATAAAAATTGCAAATAAAATGTTGAAGCAAAAATACTTGAGATGATGAAAAATCAAAACACTTAATTTCAGAATGGATTGTTTTGAATGCATTTACATTTTTCCAGATGCTTTAAAATGATATTTCATTAAAACAATGTATTTCCTGAAGAAAAAATTAACAAAGTTATGTTTTGAAACTGGAAATTGTGCAAAATAACATTTTTCCTACTACTTGCAGTTAGTAGTGGTAGGAGGTCTAAAACCTAAATTTCAGTATAGCAAGAAATACTACCAAGTCAATTAGAAACTTAGTTTATTTTAAAATGTACCTTTGAATTAATGGAATGTCTGGGGTTGTTTTTGCTGGTTTTGGTATTTTTAATCTGTTGTATTTGAAGTGGGTTTCCTAAAAGCATGAAGGAAAGTCTTGGAAATAGAGCCAGCATTTTTTTTTGTTGTTGCTGTTTAATTCACATTATAATTTATTTCATTCTTCACATTCTTCTTTCCATACACATTTGTCTGTTTTGCAGTGATGGAATATTGCTAAAAAGGTTGTTGATGCTAGAAATCTGCAATTATAAATTTTCCTTGCTTATGTGTCAGATGGATTTGGAAATGTATTTTCTAGTTTCTTAATGAATATCACAAAAAGCTCGGTTATTTTTTTCCTCCCAAAGAAAATGTACTTACTTCCCTCTTGGTCTACAACTGCATATATTGAATTTCTACTCACCCTGACAAAACTTTAAATGAAACAGCTTTATAGTCTTGAAATACATATTCATCAGCATTAAATCCCTTTGACTGAGACAAATTTGTGGTTTTTTTTCTAAAAGTATTGTGCTGTCATCTGCATGTATGCTAAGATGGGAGTACAAATTTTTAATTGGAAAGTCTATTTACAGCCATAAAGTTGATAGACATAAAGAAAACTTATATTTCAAAACAAAACATGCTGAACCATCAGGAGATGAAAACTTAGTCTAATGCATATATATATATATGATTGCTCTGAAATTTGCTTGCAGCTTTAGATCTTCTGTGACAGTGCAGTAAAACTTAGATTTTTATTTTGCATGCAGCTTGGCAATGTCCAGGCAAGAGATACAGGCAGATCATGTCCCACCTTCCTCCTTAAACTTCCTATTGCTCCTCCTGCTCCTTCGGCATCGGACCAGGACAGAGCTGCCAGCCTTGGGAAGTGGCAATGGCAGCAGCTGCAGTGGCTGTGGCACAGTATGCAAGTGTCTGGGATTCTGTCTGGCACCCTCTTGGCAGGATCTGGTTTCACGCATGCCCTCCTTACCTCAGTCTTTCTGTCCTTCAGAAATTTGCTGCACCCTATGCAGTTTTTCTTGGAAATGCACTTAGAATGTACAAATAACTTCAGAAACAGATTTATCAAAATCACTGTCTTTAATAATTTGATTTAAAAAAAATGTGCCAAGTACTTGACAAAACTCATGGTCCATGTGTTAATACAAAATACATTTTATTCAATATATCACTTGAAGTAAAATGGCATCAGTGTGTCCACTGAAGATTATGAAGAGCTACTGTATTAACATGAGGGAGGAGTACTATTTTAAGCCTTAATGCAACAGTGGAGTTGGAGCTCTTTACATTTTACAAATGTTTTGTAGCTTTTTAAAATTAAATAGATAGTGATGTCTGCATAGGATGATGCCACTTTGTTAGTTTTATTTCTCTAATCATAATAGTGTAAAACTCCTTCAGCCTCTGGCATAGAAGGAATCCTCTTCATTGAGGCATACTTCTGATTGTCATGCCATGTTTAGTGAGAGAGAGTTGCACTGAACAAACCACATCTTTACCACTGTACCCTGCCCGGAAAGAATATGAAAGCAAGATATCACAATATGTATACATTTATTTTTTTGAAAACCTGGCAAAGATTGTTAGTCCTTATACTGTTAATCTATGTACAAGTACAATTTGATACAGTTCCATTTCAATTTGCAGCTCATTTTTTTGAGAGTGCTTCAATTTACAGAGCTATGAAGATTTTTATTATAAGTCTTTACCAAAATTCTTCATTATTCTGTTTTTTCAGAATCCCTTTCTGCATCTTTATTTCCTTTAGGAAGATTGCACAACTCTCCAGCAGATGCATTATATTGTGATGAAATATACTGCTATATTCAAGAGAATATAGAACTTTGTTGGAAACCAAACCAAAGCAAAAAACTTCATAATCATTGAAGCTTTAAATTACTTTTCTTTCCTAATACTTATGTCATTGCTTTGTTTCCATAGTAAATATTTTTGTGCAGGACTGTTCAGAAAAAGTGTTCAAACCATGGTTTAATACAGATGCAGTTTTAATATTTGGTGTTCTAAGGTTTTGTTTAGTCACAGCACTTGACCCACTTGGACTTCAGTCAGCGTTTGAAGAGAGCCTACAAAACTCTTGGAAAGAAATCTGAAGTCTGCCCACAAGAGTCGTGTTTTTGCCAAACTATGGCTTCACTGTTGACTGACTGCGGTGTGTCTTTGTGAAGCAGTATCCTCTCTTATTGGAAGGGAGAAAGCATAACTTTTTGATTTCCTTGAAACTCTGAGCAAGCAGGTTTAATTTTCCAGAAGGGTACTCTAGGTAAAGTGAAATTAGGCTTTATAGAAAGCCTTGGACACAGAGGCAGGCAGGGGAATTGTTCATGAATAGACTGTGCAATCTGTGATGCCCTCTATGTAAGGAAAGAATTTGAGAATCTCTGCATTAGTAGTTCATCAGCATATCAAAAGCAAAAGGAGCTACAGCCTGGATTATTATCTCTTGACTCTGCCTAACGTGCAGGCACACACTCATACACACACAAAGAGTGTGGTGACTTTATAATTGCTCACAACTACTGTCAGTGCTGCCACAAGCCTTTCCTGACATTCTGCAGCCCTTCTGTGTGAACAGTATTCCTGATCCGATAGCTGATGCAAATTGTTAAGCAAAAGATTTGAGAGCTCTTTTAAGGAGGTAAATGCCTGCTTAAATTTATCTGCATAAAGCCTGTAGTTCCAGATCAGCAGTATTTTTGCTCTAAGTGTGGTTTTAGCAATGGATTAAGTCTCTCTGAAATAGATTATGTTCTGTACACAGTCATCTGAAGGCTAAGGGAATTTGTGTGGAATCTGCTTGAACTAGGTTGAGATGTATATTTTGGCACTGAGACATTTGTGGGGAATGTGAATAGCACGTGTGCCAGAACTGCTGATGCTTCAAAGCTCCAACACCAAGCAGGACAATAATGCTATTAAAAATATGTGTTTTCTGTAATCCTTAAATCCCTTCTTAACTTAAATGGGGAGCTCCAAGTGAGGTAGCTATTCTTGGCAGTATATTCCTAATGCTGAGTAGTGTAATATTTTCTAAAATGAAGGGTAAATGAAAAGCCTGAACAAACTAAGTAACTGAGAAATGCTGATCCAGCAAAATGCACAGACTCACATTTTAATGTGTATTTCAAATGACTTTCATCAATTCTGATGTATCTAATAGCAGAAGAGGCATTTCCTTTGTACTTTACTATCAAATGTTATATTATATTGTATTGTAGAAAAGTGTCACCTCTATAATTATATTGTTATTGATTATATTAGTAAGGAAGCTCTATCTATGCTTAAGCCCATGTTGCAGTTTTTACTCTGCAAAGTCATAGTTAGAAAAGGTTCCTTTGGCTGACAATTAATTCTCTGACAGATGCAAGAAAGACAGGTTGAGGAGGAAGGCAGGCTGTTATCATCACTCTGCTAGGAGAACCTGAGACATAAAAAGGTGGTTTCAATAGAAAGGCTATATATGTCATTTGACCAGCTATTATAAAATGTCTTCCTTATCTGATGTTTTATGTGTTACCTCAAATTTAACATTCCTTTTCCTTTGATCGACTGGTCTTGTAACTGTGTTCTTATCTGGGATGATGTTCCTGAAATAAAAATGGCAGCTCCTGAGTTTAAATTGAATTGACAGCAGACCTGGAGTTCCTTGCCACAGAAATGTAAATGAGAAGTGCCTGTGTGAGCGGAAGATAAGGTCCATGTCTTCTGTGTGAATCCACAGCAAATATTTCTCTAGCAAGCACGTTACTTGTCCACTGCTCATTACGGTGCTTAAGATATTGACGATACACAATTGTAGCAACAGGACATGAAGAACAATAATCTTATCAAAAGATAATCATGTAATTAATTTCAAAGGGAAGGGCTGCACCTCAGCAGTATTTTTTTAACAGCAACTTCACCAAACTACTGACATGCAGTGATTAGTAGGCAATGACTCTCACCCAGGCTATGTGGTTTGTTCTGATACTAAGATTTTTTTGACTATTCTTAGTTAAGCATTCTAGAACTGATGATAAGAATGGTGGATTTAGGATTAGATCATGTTTTCTCTTAGAAGTATTGTTTCATTATGAACATGAGAATGTCAGTTTTTTGACTAATTACATTTCTCATCTTTTTGAGTGCTTAAAGCTTATTTTTATGGTGAACAGTAGTTCTGCACTACTGAATTTAAAATATGTTATTGACTGGACTTGAACGGTGACTAAAGGTCCTTACTAATAAAGTATCTGTTAGTCACAGTGAATACATATCCTTTCAAATATTTACAAATGGTATTTTTGTGCAAAGGATTACATGCTTTGACAGAAGCAAAGACACATAAGCTCAGGCTAGTAAAGGTGGATGCTGCAGAAATTAGGGAAAATCCTAGAACTACTATGAAAAGTTTCATGTAGTTTTGACAAATATTAATAAATACTACTTATTTATTAATAAAGTGCTGACAAGATTTTCATTTGCATATAGCAAAAATTTGAATACCAATTTTTAGCTAAGTTTATGAATGTAGCAGAAAAATGTGCTTACATCAATTGGATAGTCCTTCAGCTTTCCATAAGCATGTCCATAAATATAATTCTAATTTATCTTGGTTTCAGTCTTGTAAGGTACTGAGCATTCTGCTTCTGACTTTTTAGTTACCTTAAATGCATAGTTGGCATAAGACCTGGAAGCTGTTTTAGGTGCATGTTTATAAATCTTTGTTTTGTGCTGAGACAGGAAGAATCTGCATAAATTCTTTACCATATGAATTTGGAAAGTGTGTGGAAAAACTTTTTTTTATGTATTGTTAGAGTTTGTTCTATGTGCATGTGCCTCTTCATGCATAAGTGGCACACTGTGTCAACCAGGGATTAATCTTTTATTCACAACAAGTTTTTTATGAATTTTTGGTGCTGCTAGATGTAGCACCATATGCGTGTATATGTATGCTGCAGTAATGTGGCCAAAGTGCTTGTGCTGGCTTAAACATAAACTCTTGATAGAGACGTGTTATAAGAGGCTGTTGATGAGCCCTAGTTCAAGATGATACACAAGACCAAGTCTGAGGAGGAAGCTTGGAGGTCTGTTTTGTTCCTTATCAAACAAGGACATTTGTTTGTGAGGGTCAGAAATAAATGTAGAAGGAGTTTTGTTATTTGTTTTTAATTGAACACTTAAAAAAGTTCCAAGTTATCATTCTTAGAACTGGCATGGGTCTCAGTCCTGGACTAGCAAACCAAAGCTAGAAGGGATTCCCAATATTTTGGGGAAATGTTTCAGTCTCTTGTCTCTCCAGAAAGAAACACTAATATATTGAACCTTTTAATGGAATACCCCAATTTTCACAATTTGTTGGGAAAATTTTTCATACAAACATAATTTTCAGTCTGAAGAAGCGGTCCATCACAAGTGAAAAAAGGCTTTCAGTCTGGATGGAGAGAAGAAGGTTCAAGTGTCTAAGTCGTTAGAACAGGGATCACACCAGGGAGTTTTACAGCCCTAAAGAGTGCTCCTCCATGCAGTAACAGTCTACTTCAAGAATAATTTCTCACTGTCTCTTCTTCTTGGATCCCTTTGCTTTGTAAAACTAGTAAAACACTTCACTAGGCCAGTAGGGAAGAGACTGGCTTTGCAACTTGGAGGGAAAGTCATCAAAAGAAACAGAGCAGAGATTTGAAGACACATCAGTACTTTCATCTGTCTGATGGTCAAGCCAGTCTTTTTCCCTTGGTTCGGTGAGTACATATGTAAAGTAGAAGAGATCAGAAGAGAGACTGGCTGAAGGTTACTCATTTTGTAAAAGCTCACAACTGACAGGGAACTGCCTGATTCATAGTAGATATATGAATCTGCATCTTCCATATCAGAAGTCGAGTCTTCAATCCCGGTCCCAGAGCATGCTCTATTAGAATGTCTCTCAGCTTTTGCAAGTTATATAAGGTTTGCCTTCTAATCCCAGTGTGCAGCCAAATGAAAATATAAACATTTTTTTGCAAAGAAAGGTTCTTATTTTTTAGCAATATTTAAATTTCTATTTTAAATTAACTGTGCTACAATCCCTTGATATGCTGAAAAAGCATTCTCATTTGTAAAAGATGCAATTGTCAACTGGAGCTCTACCAGATTTGTTTTTGTTCTGCTTGCTGGGTTCTGTGGGCATCAATGCACCAAGCTGGAAAAACTTTGACAGAATTTGGCTGCTCTTTTTGCAAAAATGAGACAGAGGGTTGGTACACAGGGGGCCACCCCAACTTTATGGCTTCCCTGGATTTCCCTGACTTGAATTCCTAGTTGATTCTCTAAGCCACTTTTCCATCTAATTTAAGCTATTGGCACATCACAGAGCAGGCTGAAGATCTGGCATCTCATATTTAATCTCCTCCCAAATAACCCCCGTTTATGAAGTCTGAGGCCAATTTGAGGTACAACAAGGCATATCGTTTTAAAAAGGAGCTCAAAGTCTATATCACCAGTTCATAATTGAGAAACAGACTACACTAGAGTGACTTGAGAAAGGTTGCTCAGCAATACAAGTTGTGTCTCACTTCCAGTCAAGTGTTGTATCCACATTGCCTTATTTTATATCACTTTTATGAGGCTGTGAAAACATTTCTTTCTTTGCACAACCTTTCAATGCCTTTTATCCATCTAGAAAATCAGATTAAAATAGGCTCTTAAATATAAGGGGACTAATTGCATTGTAGATAACTAGATAAAATGGCAGCAAATATATTTAGGAGAGATGACAGCAGCTTTTTCTCTTTCCAAAGAAATGTGTGTATTATAAGTTTAAATGAAAGGTGCTAACTGTAGTGACTGCACAAGAAATATACAAAATCCTTAAAGTTATACTGCTTTCAAGTGACTGTTATCTAAAAATTCTTGATTGTGAGGTTGATTTTTATAAAACACCCCCTTCAGCAAGCAACTTTTCTCTCAGGCTGAAAGCACTTGAGACACCACCTATCAAAAGTTATTTTTTCCCCTGTGAAAATTTCATCGGATTGAAATAGTGGTTATTTTTTGCCAAATAAATAATGTTCATACTGAAACAGTCTGACAACAGTAATATTGAATTTAAATAATCCCTCTGCAAAAGAATTACAGAATAAATTCTGCATGTATCTTTGTTGAAGTTTATTCTGGTTATAGTTTTATATGGAAAGAATATGTTCGTTTTGCAATCTTGGAAGAACTGTTTGCACTCTGATCTTCCAGTTCTAAGGAGGAGAGAAATAAGAAATCCATGAAAGCCAATGAGAAGACTCAGTGCTTGTGCTCTTTTTTTATTAAAGATTTCTTTTTTTTTTTTTAATATTGGATTTGATTATCTACAACTGCTATTTTGGATTTGCCTTGGCTCAGGTGAAGGGAACTCAAGCTAGAGGACTGCTGTAATTAATGCTAACTCTGTTCCCGGGGGGCCAGCAAAGGATCACCACAACATAGCCTTACTTGGTGTCTCCCTCATCCTCACCCGTAATTATTCTGTCTTAGGGCTGCAACAGGACAGTTCTGCTTCCTAGTCCTTGGAACAGAGTTTTAAAAGTGATATTTCTTCATTTTCATTTGACTGAGTGTTCATAAACTGTACACTTTTCTTACCTGCTTGTTTCATGCTTCCAAAAGTAGACTGTATTTAGACCATAAATGAACCCTGATTTCATTGAAAAGCAAGTTCACTCTTTTAGTTACTGCCTGAATACAATGAAAAAAACCCAGCCCACAAGTTAATGTGTTTGAATTGTTCAGCATAGAGTACCGACCTCAGTAAATTTACTCTAGATTTAGGTCTGACTTGATTAAATTAGCCAAAAGTCCTGTTTCTTTGAAACTAAAATTTTCAATCTTGCCCAGAATCCTAATACATTATTTCAAATGTTATAAAAGGA
>VZTL01019721.1:0-11089 GCA_013400535.1 Scopus umbretta | reverse complement strand
CTGTCTCCCAAGGGACTCTCTTAGCCGGTGTCCCGCACAGGCCAAGTCTGCCCTCTGGAAGTCCCTGGTAGTGGTTTTGCTGAACCTCCTCCTTACTTCGCCAAGAATCAAGAACTCTATCATATCATGGTCACTAAGCCCGAGAAGGCCTCCGACCACCACCTCTCTCCCACCAGTCCTTCTCTGTTTGTGAAGAGTAGGTCAAGCAAGGCACCTCCCCTGGTAGGCTCAGTTACCAGCTGTGTCAGGAAGTTGTCTTCCATGCACTCCAGGAACCTCCTAAACTGTTTCCTCTCTGCTGTGTTGTATTTCTAGCAGACGTCCAGCAAGTGGAAGTCCCCCCATGAAAACAAAGGCTAGCAATTGTGAGACTTCTGCCAACCACTTATAGAATGCTTCATCTAAAAAAATGTAAATAGAAAAGTGGGAGGAACTAAAATGACTGAAAAGTCAAAATACAGAGCATAGTTTTTTAATTCCACGTAATGGAGCCTAGAAAGAGTTGACTCAACTTTACCTCAATAACACACATAAAAACCCTCACTGGAAACAATCTATTTACATACTCAGAAGAAAACCATCCTTGAAATTATTTTCTTCTACAGTTTAATTTTTCTAAAAATTTATTGAGAACTCTGTTCTCAGAAAAATCAAAATATTATTTAAATGGAAGGCAACAGAAAAATTCCAAGATGGATGATGTAGCTAAGTTCCTTCATTTTTACATACTGGGATCAAGATATTTGAAATAAGACTTTATTTCCAGACCCATATCTTTTGCAATCAGAGTAAAGGAACAAACATGTCTGTGATATTGTCACAGAGTAATTTTCACCTTTGCATTGTTCACTTCCATTTCTTCCAATCAACTGTAATTACATAATCGGAAGCAAAGTGAAATATAAAGTCCTTTCAGGCATTTTTGAAATAAAATAGGATATATTCTAGATTAGACAGTGAATTCAGCTACAGGCAAATCATATTTTGATAGCAGCAGTGAAACTTTTGGGAGAGATTTTCATTTAAGATGGTCATAAAAAATCAGAAAAGAAACTAGTCTTTTCAGACTAACTACTTCACAAAACCTACACTGCAGTTTGCATGCTTTGGATTCAAATATTTCAAAGCTTATTTTAGAATCTGATTTTGAGTTTGAGGTTTCTGAGTGCAGCTGAGGCTCATCCTCTTGGCCACGACATTTCTGCAAGACAAAAAAAGGTGATCTCTGTTAAGATGCCCCAATTAAAACAAAAATAGATGAAACTTTTTTCATTATGGATTTGTGGTCCCAGACTATGAATGACTGCTTTGGAAACAGTTGGTCCACAAATGTCCCTCCAGTTATGAAAGTTTGACATAGGAAATGGAAGACTTAATCAATTCTATTTGGTAGCTCTGGCAATTTTAGGCACTACTGCCTTTGTTAGTGGAAAATATGTAAGAGAAGTTTCTGCAAATTTGGTCTCCTAACCTCTTTTTGCCTTTAAAATATCGATTTTTTTCTAATGGTAGAAAACCTTATTTACATCACATTACATATTTATACTCTGCTTTCTGTGTGATAGACAAGATATGTTTTCTGCCCTGAAGAGCACCTAAGTGGCAGGAAAGAAGTGACAAAGAGTGAATGACAAAAAAGTTCAGAGAAGAAACAGCCAAGGAGTTCCTGATAACGCCAGAAATGAGAAGGACTATGCTGAACAGATATCCTGTTGTGGTGGGTTGACCCTGGATGGACACCAAGTACTCCCCAGAGCTGCTCTATCAACCCACTTCTCAACTGAACAGGGGAGAAAATATAATGAAAAGTTCATGGGTTGAGATAAGAAGGGAGATCACTCGGCAATTACCATCACGGGCAAAACAGCCTCAGTGAAAATCAGTTTAATTTATTACCAATCAAAATCAGAGTAGGGTAATGAGGAATAAAACCAAACCTTAAAACACCTTCCCTCCACCCCTCCCTTATTCCCAGACTCAACTTCATTCCTGATTTTCTCTACCTTCTCACCCTGAGAGGAGCAGATGGTTGGGGAATGGGAGTTGCTGTCAGTTCATCACACATCACCTCTGCCACTCCTTCCTCCTCAGGGGAGGACTCCTCACACTCTTCCCCTGCTCCAGCGTGGGGTTCCTCCCACGGGAGACAGTCCTTCACAAAATTCTCCAACATGTGTCCTTCCCACAGGCTGCAGTTCTTCATGAACTCCTCCAGTGTGGGTCCCTTCCATGGGTGCAGTCCTTCAGGAGCAGACTGCTCCAGTCACATGTCCTGCCAGAAAACCTGTTCCAGCATAGGCTCCTCTCTCCACAGGTCCACAGGTCCTGCCAGGAGCCTGCTCCAGCGTGGACTTCCCGCATGGTCACAGCTTCCTTTGAGGATATCCACCTGTTCCAGTGTGGGGCCTTCCACAGGCTGTAGGTGGGTATCTGCTGCACCGTGGACCTCCATGGGCTGCAGGGGCACAGCCTGCCTCACCATGATCTTCACCATGGGCTGCAGGGGAACCTCTGCTCCAGCGCCTGGAGTACTTCCTCCCCCTTCTTCTTCACTGACCTTGGTGTCTGCATAGATGTTCCTCTCACATAATCTCACTTCTCACTCCAGCTGCAGTTTGTGTCCCATTGGTTTTTTCCTCCCCCTTCTTAAATATGTTACCTCAGAGGCACTACCACCATTGCTGACTGGCTTGGCCTTGGCCAGTGGTGGGTCCATCTTGGAGCCAGCTGGCATTGGCTCTATTGGACATAGGGGAAGCTTCTAGCAGCTTCTCACAGAAGCCACCCCTGTAGCCCCTCTGCTACCAAAACCCTGCCACACAAACCAAATACACCTGTAAAAAACTCATATAGCCTAACAGTTAATATAAAAAATAGAAAAAACCATAAATGCTACTGCAGTGTTAGGTTTTATTCATTAAATCAATCTCAAGGAATCAATAGATAAAATTTTTAATTACAGAGGATGAAATGAGCTAGCAGTAATAGACATTATAAAATGCATATGGCCTTCACTATTCATTGGTTGAAGTTTAGAGTCAAGATCTCCAAATATTGAAGTGATAGAAAAATTATTATTCACTCAAATTTTATTTAGCTTAGATAAACACATGTGATTTTTCCATTCTGATTCCAGTTTCTGGTAAAAATCTTCATATAAACCAGATAACTCTCTTCCTAATTACAAAACAATCTTAAAATGACTATGACTTTATGCAGACAATCTCAGAACAACTACCATATGCACATGGTATGGTACTCATGGTACTGTATTTCACACTGGAACATTTGCAAGATCATGCACTAGTTAATTAGCACCATGAAGTTAATTTTAGTTGGATGAATATTAAGAAGCAAGGTGAGATGAGGAGTGTGATTACCATAGGACAATCATACAACCCAGCATAGACTCATACTTTCAATCCTTCTTGAGTGTTACCTCATGAGTACTAAATAGCTTGCTTCCTTGTGACTTATTCTCCCCTAACAGTTCTATTCTGGAAAAAAGATATGTCAAACTGTTGGAAAAGGATGGGGTTAGCAGTTTGGAATACTGAACAGCAGTGGAGAACCATGTGCTTTAAACAAATTAATCCATCCCTTGGAATAATCTAGTGGCCAATCAGAATTCTCCCTTAATCCAAATAGCTTTATAATGCACTCTAAATTATCAAAGTCTGTGTGCCTTACAATATTTAAATGAAAAGTAAAAAGGAAATTTAATCTTAAGATTATTAAGTATTTATAGCAGTAGCTAGGGGGTATCACCTAGCAACAACATGGCCCAGAGTGTAAATCTAATAAACTGCGGCTCATCCTTTCTGTCATCAATGATCAAGTAATCAAGACAGGAAAAGCACAAGTAGTCATGACATTGAGAGAATCTAACGATAAAGTACAGGAGTATTTTAGGAGACAGAATGTGTTTAGATAACAGAATATAGTCTGCACAATAATTAGGAAAAGGCAAAGCTGGACTTCAGCCACAGTAAGCTGAATGGAAAGAAAAGATTGAAGTGGGGAGGGGGGGGGGAGGAAAACTGGAGGAAGAAGATAAACGATTAAACATGTCAGAGATAGGGATTCGGGAAAAGTAAATAAAATAAGATGCTGTCAAGGCATCTTTCCTGGGCAGACTTCTAAAAAAGAAGGGCAGAGAGATTAAAATTTTATCAGATGGCTTAAGAGATTATGGTAGTTGTACCTTAAAACATAAAAGCTACTTTGCAGGGCCTCATGCAATTCAGCAGGATGCTGTTGGGTCAGAAATGATATCAGCAAGGCACTGAGGATAAGTTTGAAGTTATCACACTGTAGAAAGGAGAAAAGTTCAGCCCAAGATTTACAATAAGTAAAAAAATAAAAACCTTGCACAGGGGTTTGCAGCAGATAAAAAATGCATTAGAAATGTATGTAATTACAGTTAAGCACTTGTCACCATTTTGGAAAGGTGGTATTTACTCAGGCTTACACTATACAGAGCCATCTCTGCTTTTTTCTTTCTGAGTCTGTGGTGCCAAATTCCACATGCAGGTTCACTAAAAACAGGGAGACCTTTCTGTCTGAGAGTGTTTCATATTCCACACTAAAGATGTTTATACAACCTCAGCTGATCAAGTAATGGTAACAACACATATTCATAATCATAGGAAACTCTATATGTTTCATAACTCCTCTAAGCACTGAATTTCCTTTGTTATATTCAGCACAAACCAGTCATGAATGACAGACAGTAACTCAGGCTAATAATAACCTGAATCACTGGTCCCTGACAAAATGCTTCTGAAACTCCTATACTGTTAGGCTTGTCCTAAAACTCTTTCTGCAACAGGTAGTGCTCCGTGTTAGTGTCAATGCCATTGTTTAAGCTAGCTGGACAGACATCACTGGAGAGCCTTGTGGACAACACTTCTCTCCCTGTAGTCAAAGAAGTAGTGTATGTAAAAAATAAAAAATAAAATGAAGGCATCCCTAGGTAGAAAGGAAGTGAGAAAAGAAGTGCTGTGTTATCTTTAATCACACTTTCCTCAGCACAAGCGCACAATGTAATGATTTAAAACACTGTAAGTTTATTTTAACTAATTAACTGTCAGAAACAGTAAATGACACTTTCAAGGCTCTACAGTTTTCATGTATTCACCCAAGGTAACCATATTTAAGACTGTAAGAAGAAAATATGTATCATACATTATACAGAGTATAGTTTATTCATGTTATAACTTTGGACTGAAATAACAGCTGTTCATCAAGAACTAGATTCCTCCTTAAAGCAGACACTTATTCTAAATTAGTTCTTTGGAATAATAGGAACTGTAAACAATTTTTTGCATAGATAAAAAACCAGCAAAATATTATTTAACACTTAGGACTTGATTCAGTTAGTCATATATAGATGGTTGACACCATTTGGCAGTATGAAAACTCTTTGGTCCCCAGATCCAACCTTAGAAGTGTATAAGTTTCCTACAGGCATTGTAATATCTGCACCCCATGTAGATACCTTCTTTACCCTAGAGTATCTCAAAAAGTGTGTGGATAAATGAGTTAAACCTCAGTTTCAGCAGATTCAAAATTAATATTTAATCCCCAAAACAGAGACCAAGAATTTTTTAGAAGCTAACTTACCATACAGGAATGAAACACAATATTAATTAGAGCCAGAAGTTATCTTTAATCATTAAAAATAAAGACTCATATTGCCCTGAACAGTAGCAAACTTCTCTGCAAAAGGACACTTCAATGAGAGAATTAGGTAACAAAAAGAGTTCTGTATATCTGTAGTGATAACTGAGAAACCTGAATCTGAAGTAATGATTTGGTCTCCTCCATCATCCTCTTAGCTACTGCATAGACACATTGGGAACTTCAGTCTTTGATTGTAAAGATCTGTTGGTTTTTATAGCTCTTCTCCTGTGCAGACCCAGAACTGCTTTAGTCTATTTAGCTTATTATCTCGCTTTCATAAAAATGCAGAATGAAAGCTTTTTTCCTGCAAAGGTAGCCTATTGGAAGAAAATGCCAGTGCATACCAACAGGATTTGGACCCACCACAAAATGTTTCCAAAGCTACATAGGGTTGGAGAGTCATATAATTTACAGAAGATAGCTTTATGAGGTACAGATGATCAAGAAGTAAGAAAATAAATTCAATTCCCTTCTCAACTGGAGTGGGGTAAAACCCATAATTCCGATTTCTGTGAGAATTTCTGGTAGACTGTGGAATGGGCATGCAGAGAGAAAAAACATTTGTAACCTCTGAAGCTGGCAGAGGATGCAGGAAGTTGGGCTTGTTTCATAAGCCAAGGTCTAGGTAAAAATAAACCTAAAAGAATAGCAAATCAGGTCTCAGAATAACTGTGGTCATACTGATTGTGCAAGATAAGAACAGGCAGAAAGTAATTAAGCTTACAACACTGTATGGCTAGGAGGGCACGTTGCCATCTTCTGTTAACTGTTGAAGAGAAAACTGTCAGTACAAAATGGGATATTTTTCACATATGCAATGGCAGTAACCTTGTAAGTGTTACATAAATGCTATATGAATAGGCCATGTAAGACAGCTCAGACATAGCTTCAGTTTCTAAAAACTGTTATTGAACCAATCTTACTACTTCAGCATGCAATTTTGAGATGTTATACAAGGCAGTAATAGATACTTTGCTGCCTATTCTCTCCCCTCCTCCTTTCCCTGTTATTAGTAGAGTGAAAAGTTTGTAGTGAATATAAGAAAATCAAAGAGGTGGAAGCATGTAAAATTCTATATAAAATATGCTGATACTAATCGGAAACAGCTGTGTTCCTTTTCTGTGAATGTTTGAACATCTAACAGCTATTTATAGGCCTTAAAGCAAATGACCAGAGGTCTTTTATATGAAAACTCTTTGTCTTGGGTATTTAAGGTTTTCTGAGAAAAAAAGCAGCACAATGTGATTCATAAAACTTAAGCAGCTGATATGGAGGAAAAAGACAACAGTATAAATTACGCATAATTTGCACCAATGTCCACTTTATATCAATCAAATAGGAGTCTGTGCTGCTTATTTTAGGACAATATCCACTAAGCTACATTAAAAAAGTCTTTCACTTAAGCTCTAGATTAATATAAGATTTCAGTACCATACTTCATAAAACTAACCCTAGATAAGAAAAGCTCATTAATGCCTTTCTAAGTGACAGTAATATGTTTTTGAACTGGCTTTTGCGTTTGGGGAAAAGTGCCTTTTTTCCCATCCAACAAAATAACTATAATGCATTCAGTCAAGTTTCAAGGCCACAACTGATTTTTACTCTAGATATATATTTTTCTTTGCTTTTGAATACTTACTCTTGTTTCCTGTCATACTCCCTCTTATTTTTCATCTTCCATTATTTGTAACGAGACAGTTTACTGTGTTCAACTTAGCACAATATGATTGCATTTTATTTTAGAATTTATTGCACTGCATTCCCTGCATTATAAATTATTAAAAATTTATTTTTTTGTCAAGGTTCTCAGATTATAGCAAGGAACCCCAGAAATGCTAATGATTATGAGATCATTACTAGCATTGGTCCATAACACCACCTTTTGGTTTATTCCCCCAAAATTAATGTCAGAAGTCCCCTACATTTTTGATGGTCCTTTCTTAACATCACAGTGTGACAAACTGGTTAATCAACACCCAGATTAGGTACTTACCCTGACTGATTATGTTTGTAGAAATAAAGTGCTTAAAATTGTGATAAGCTGAATAGAGAACCACTAAAAAAGTAAATAAAAACCAAAAAAAAGACAGAACACTGCTTAAATTCTTCTTCCTCTTCAAGATACGAATGCTTTGTGAAAAGACTGAACCTGTATCTCCCAAAGGAATACACTAAGCTATAAATTTGAGTCATGCTTGCTCTTGAATTTATTTCATCTTAGGTTTTACAGTTGGACATATTGAAAACTGGACATATTTGTTTGAACCCCCTTGGACACAGAGGCTGAAATCATATCTTTTAGACTCTACAGAAATATTCTGAAGCTAAAATACTGAGTAGAAACAGGAATCATAATATGTTTAAAGAAGGTGCTATATTTTTAGAAGCCCTATGTTGAGACTTTCTTAGAGTACTTTTATCACATCAGACCCTGTCAATAGAAGACAAGCAGAAAAATGTCTTTTTTATGACTTCTGATGGTCCTCAGGACAAATTAGATCCTAAACACCAGAAAGTATAAACAGGGTGGGAATTTTGGGGACCTAAGGACCTTCAGTGTCCAAAGTTAGGCCACTGCAGTGTTTAGGTGTTTCTCAGGTCAGCTGGCACATGAAGTATATGAGTCAATTCTGCATTCAGATATCTAATCCTTCTGAGGTACCATCATATGTGAGTAAGTTACTAGATGGATCTGGACTAGTTAACAATAGAGAATCAGTACCCCAAATATGTCTAGCTGCTATACAGATTTCCTAAAAGCCCTCTTTAGGAAAGGAAAAATAAAAGTCTATCCATACTTTAGGCTTTCTGCTTATGCTCAGCCTGAACTTTATGTATGTAAGGGCAGTGAAGAGCATGAAGGAATTCAGAATTTACCTTCTTATGAAGGTCTGACAATAAGCCCTTGCTAGAGATAGTGTACGGAAAGGAGTGAGCTGATCTATAAATCATATTAAAATATGCCAGGTAGCTTGTTAGTGTATTGCAACAGTGTTAGTGTGCCCACAGTTAAACTGATCTCCAGATCTGAAGATAAAAGAGGGATTTTTCTTCTTGTCTTGCTGACAGAGACTTATATTTTATTGATATTGGATATTCTGCATGTGCTTTTTTCTGTAGTATGGGAGATTAACTGCTTCCTTCATTTATCTGGTTGTCTGTCTTACAAAATTCCTGCTAAAGCAGGGACTTAGGATACCAGGAATGCTCCTCATGTCTCCTGCTGTTTTCTAATGGAAAATTAGAATTCTGAGCTTTTACTTACAATTGTGGGACCTAAGTTCATTGCAGAGCATGGGGTAGTGGATGGTGCATGAGGGCATGTGGATGTGATGTTACAGACAGAAGTAAAAACTAAAATGTGCTGTGAGGCCTATGACTCAGAAGATTTGGACTCAGATGATCTAGAAGATCCCTATCAGGCAAACATTCCTAAACTCCACTTTCTGGCCACTTCTGAGTCCTTTTCAGGAACCCAAAAATACGGAAAGAAGAGAAAGAAAAAATTTAAAAGTAGGTACAGTAAGGAAGTCACAGCCTTAAAGCAGTTTCTTCTGCTCTATTTTCAAAGGCAGTAGCTCTTTCCATCACTGGAAGAACAAAGGATTTCAAATACTTCCATCTTCTTTCTTTTCACATGCTACTGTAATAAACATTTTCTAATGAGCAATAACTTTAAAAATAGCAATAAAATTTAATGAAAGTGTCATGATTTACAGCAAAATTCCAAAGGCAGTGCAGAAATATATGAGAGTATCTAATGTCAGTATTTTGATGTGGAGCAGACTGTTAAAAGAAGTTTTAGCATATTGGAAAAGCAACAATTTTTGACCCCAAATAATTAGAATGATATGCCAAAAAAACCCACCCAAAACTAATGAAAGAGTATTTCATGCCAAATTATCTGTGTCTCCCTTTCTAACCATTTCAGCTTCTGAAGAAGTAAGGAGTGTTTGGTTGATCAGTCTATAACAGAAACTTATAACAAATCTCAAATTAAAATGTGTTCTGCATTTGAAACTCTGTTTTCTGGAATGAAGAGATAGTGATGGAAGAATGGATAGACATTCTTTCTTTGGTAGATATCAGAATTCAGTATCTCAGATAATAAATAGAATTTTACTTAGAACTCACAGGGTTGTTTAAACTGATCAGTTTTCCAAAGAATATCATAGAAACATAAAATGGTTTAGGTTGGAAGGGACCTCTAAAGGTCATCTAGTCCAACCCCCCCGCAATGAGCAGGGACATCTGCAACTAGATCAGGTTGCTCACAGCCCCATCCAGCCTGACCTTGAGTGTTTCCATGATGGGGCATCTACCACCACTCTGGGCAACCTGTTCCAGTGTTTTCACCACCCTCACTGTAAAAAAAATTCTTCCTTATACCCAGTCTGAATCTACACTGTTTTACTTTAAACAGCTCTTCACAATCTATCCATTTCTTCACATAGAGGGCAGCCCTTCTGCTCACCGCTTCCTCACCCGTCCCTTCTGACCAGTTTGTAGACATCAATAACTGCACTCCAGTGATGAGATTCATCCCACCAGGTTTCAGTGATGGCAGCTAGGTCATAACCTTCTAGCAGCATGGCTGGCTTCCAGTTCCTCCTGTTTGTTGCCCATGCTGCATGCATTGGTGTAGAGGCACTTAAGCTAGGCTGTGGGCTGTGCCACCTTTGTAGAAGAACACACCTTAATTCCTTTGAGGTATTTCACTGGTGTTTCCCTGTTGGCTCCAATTACCTCAGGAGCACCTGGTTCATCTCTGTAAGACTTCAGGTGTGCTGCAGTGTAGCCATCAAGTCTCAGAGCCACAGACTGACAGCCCCTGCTAGCACCCTGTCCCTCTAACCTTGGTGGTTTGTCATGGGGGAGCCTGATATCCCCCTCCCCCTTCAATTCTACTTTAAAGCTCTGCCAATCAGCCTGCTAGCTAATGAGCAAAGACCCTCTTCTCCCTTTGAGAAAGATGAATTTCATCTGATGCCAGCAGGCCTGGTGCTGTGTAGACCATCCCATTATTGAAAAACCTCAAACAGTGGTAGTGACACCAGCCATGGAGCCATGTGTTAATAGACTGGGTCCCTCTGTTTCTTCCAATATCGCTGCCCACAACTGGAAGGAGAGAGGTAAAAATTACCTGTGCTCTGGATTCCCTTACCAACCACCCCAAGTCCTTGAAGGCTCTTTTGATTGCCTTTGGACTACATGTTGCAGCTTCGTCACCACCCGCATGGAAGACCAGTAATAGATAATAGTCCGAGGGTCATACCAGGCTAGGAAGTTTCCTAGTGANCAGGCTAGGAAGTTTCCTAGTGATGTCCTTAACCCAGGCCCCAAGGAGGCAGCAGACTTCTGTAAGAGGAAGGTCTGTGCTCCATGTTGGACCCTCTGTTCCCCT
>VZTL01019712.1:0-12420 GCA_013400535.1 Scopus umbretta | reverse complement strand
AATAATAATAATAATAATGTATTCATCAGTATTTTACTTATTAAAGATTTTATTATAATCTATTGAAAATATTGGAAATTTTTTCTGTGATTTCAGCAGATGCAAAATTGGTGTCTGTGTGGTGTTCTAAAAGGCAAAGAAGAGACAAGATACAGAAAAAGAAATAGAAAGAGAAAAGAGAAATAATTTTATTGAAGACTTACCATGAATGTTCTAATCTGGTAATCATGCCTCAGATAAGTATGTTATAAAGTACTGTCAAAATTTTTGAAAGCTTTTTTTAAATCTTGATGACCAAGCACACATGGTGAAATCCTAGTGATTCAGTAAATTGACCTCATTGAAGTCAATGGGATTTTTCTTTTTGAGTTCATTGCAGCAAGTATTTTGAAAAACTGATCTAATTTTATTCTAAAACCAGAATGGGCCACATTAATCCTTCAGCTGCAATGGTGGCCACAGATTCTTGGGGTACAGAGCTGCAGAAATTAAAAACATGGATCTCCTTTGTAAAGATACTCACATAGTGCTCCCCTAATTTGAAGTAATTCACTTTCCTTAAATTGCTTTTGTCTAACTCAAACTCCAAACCGATACTTGGTAACCTTGACAGAACATCTGCAGTCACTGTTGATGCCTTTCGAAGGCTAAAAAGGTACAAGTATTTTCAAGGTGCCATTGAATGGTCATATCATTTACACAGCTGAATTCATACCAAAAAAGAAAAAGTCACACCTTAAGTAAGTTTAAAAAAAAGTCTGAACGCTTACCTAGGATTTCAACTCCACACGCCACACAAGAATCTGTCTGGTTTCATAAATAAATGAAAGACTGAGTTCCCACAGCAATAGGCCGGCAAAGGGGCTGCATTAAATAGCTGATTTTAGGGAAGTGTTTTGGCTAGGGATTTTTTTGAGACTAAAGGTATAGTACACCGCTAGCGTAGCCCTTCATTCTGCACAAAAGAAGGGTGATTTATACTGATATAAAATAAAATTAAATGTTTTAAGTATTGTCCAAGACATGCAGATTCTAGGCACTGGGAGAGATTCCTCTTGGCTATGGCACATCCTAATAAATTTGTCATCAGTACAGATGTCTAGGACAAAAATCTACATCCCTCATCTGTCCCATATAGACTACAGTGGACCTGGAGGTTTTGCCTGAACCTCCTGCTTAACTCAGCGTAAGAAGCAAACTAAACTAGACCCCAAGATAAGAATTTGAGGGAATTTCAGAACTCTGCTTCAAAGCTCATGTTTGTAGTCCAGACCCAGCTCTAAAGCATTTACTAAAGCATTCATTACAGATTCAGACAAGCTGTAGTTGCTGATTTGCCACGTGCTTTCGAAGCAGCTACAAGCCATGATGTTGCATCCTACAGGATCAGAACTCTCTGTTTTTCAGTACAAAACTTCTTATGGCTGACATAATCTGTCCTGTGCAGTAGTCTTTGCAGCCAAGTCTTTCAGGGGCACATTTTACAAAATGTCCTCACCATTTGCCATGAAACTGTTGCAAAATAGTAATTACCTCTTCAATATTTATCTATGCTCCCTCAACCAATAACCATAGTCAAGAACTAGGCTGGCTATGAATGCTGAGTGGAAGCAATTTGAAGCCAATGTTAGCAACAACCATTATCTGCTGGCTTCAGATGCATGCTGCTTTTTCAAAACTTACTCTACAAAGTTTCAGAGTATCTTTTTTTTTAGTGAAACACATTAATACATGTGTGTGTTTTTTTGAACTACAAGTTTCATTTTGTAGCACTTCTCTGGCATGACTTGGGTTTACAGAGGAAAATTAACCAGCAACTGTGCTCTTAAAACATCAAAATGTGACTCAGCGCTGTGTTTCAGGCCAAAATACAATTACACAATTAACTTCCTTTCCACATAGAGTTAACTTTACTTTGCAACACGGAAACACATAGATTTCATGGTTCAATTCTTTCCTGAAGTAGAAGTATGTATCAGATTTAAAATTATGAATGAACTGGGTTCCTTCTGACAAATTATGTGCTAATAGGCCTTCTGATGATGCAATCTGACCTGCCTACTCCTACATCTCTACCTGAAGCTGGGCTGTTACTGTTCTGCCCTCCTGTGCTCCCCACTCACCCTGGCCATGAAACTGCAGGGGTGGCCCCTGCGGAGGAGGTTAGGGCTGTCCCATGCTGGTCACAGCCATCTCCATCTGGCTCTGCAACAGATCCACCATGTGCCAAAGCAGAGCTCATCAGCCATGTGTGTGGTGCCTCTGTGAAAAAGTACTGAGGAAAGGGCAGAAAATGCCAAAGGTGAGGAGACAAAATAGGGAGAGAACAGCAGAACAGACAAGGCGGGAACAAGGGGACAAGGAGAGAAACAAAGGAATGAAGGGACAACAAGATCAGAGGTGTTGGAGGTGTTCCATAACTGAGCAGGCACACCCTCAAAGGGACAGTGGCCCACGAAGGGCCCATGCTGGAGCAGAGGAAACAAGTAAGAGGAAAGCAGCAGTGGAAGAAAAGGGTGAGAGACAAGGAGAAGCACAGAGAAACTGCTATGTCCTGACCCCAGTCCCTGTGCCACCCATCGTCTCACGGAAGTGACTGAGTGTAACCTGGGGAGATAACAAGAGGGGAGGAGGTGTGTCTGGAGTGCAGTTGAGCCTGGGAAAGAGGAAGGAAAGATGTTTTAATGTTTGTCTTCTTCACTTCCTAACACCCAAATCAGCAACTAAATATATTATGGCAATAAATTAAGCTAAATTCCCAAAGTGTGCGAGCAGCTGTGTGGGTGTGTGGCTGCTGGCCAGGGCCAACACACCCCAGTAGTAAAACAGGGTGAAGGTTGAGAGATTAAAGGTGATTGTTTTAACATCATTAAAATAATCAATCTTCCTAAATGAAATGGGAATGTGCCATACATAGCACAAACACACAGCATAAAACCAAGAGTGAACGCTGCCTCCATAACCCATAAACTCCATAACCCGTTTGTAGATTGCATCTGTGGCCTGTCACAAGCTCAGAGCGAGGGCTCGGGCTACCTCTCTGGGAAGCCTGTGAGGTTTTGGAAGAGGCACGGTAAGGAACAGCTCAGGACTCAGCATCAGGTAACACTGACTGCTCACTCCTCAACAAATCACAGTACAGCCAAGGCAGGCAGCATGTTGGCTCTACCAAGAAATACTATTACAGAAGAAAGCATGCTTTTATTTTTATGTTGCATGGGAAGATGGAATCCAGATACAAGCCCAAGAAAGAGAACTTACTGTTCACATTTTAATGTTTCAAACAGTCGATGTGCCTTATATCGAAATTTGAATATCAGTTAGAAACCACAACATCAAGCTCTTCTCCTTTCCTCCATGTTGTAAAAATAAACTTCCAACAACAGAATGATTGTTCAAGTTTCAGAACTTACCTTCATCCTTGCTTGGCACTGAAAGCTAGTTCATAGTGACGGTATAGAAGAAGCATTTTCACCTTTCTGAATAAAAGACAGAACTAAATAATGTATTACAGCACTTGTTAGAGGGCTTGAGAAATCATGACTCTCTCATGATGCGTTGTCCAAATGTAGAATAAAAAACAGTCTTTCTGTTCCTAAAGGAATGTAAAGCTTGAAATGGCAAGTTTTCTCACCAGGCATTTGTAGCTTTCTCAGATGTTTTTTGAATGTCAGGCAGTTTGTAACTGCCCAAATAACACAGATAGACCACTCACAATAGAAGGCACTTCACAGAAGGAAAAAAAAAGAAAAAAAGAAAATCCAAATCACACTGGTTGTAGAAGTTATTCTGTTCCAGGGAGTCATTTGCCTATACAGAACAGACTGCCTACCACCTCAAAACTCAACAACCTTCAGAAATCAGAAATTGGTGAATGTGACAGCCACAGAGAGCTTCTGTGCTTCCATACTTGTTTTGGCCCTTCACAGACCCCTTTGCCACCCCTCTTCTGGACATGCAGCTCTGGAATAATCTTTCTCATGAATCCTCATAGGTGTGGATTCACAATAATTACACATCCACAGATGCTGTCTCACTGAAAGTGGAAGGGTTGAGAGATTACATGCCAGTGCTCATCTCCTGAGTCTAATCATATCGACCAGCGAACTTTCAAATCTCTGCCATTACACTGCTTCTGGTCCACTCCATTCAAGGTTCAAAAGAAACTGGGAAGTTTCTCACAGCAAGGATACAGCCTTTTCTCTACACAGCAAGAACAGGGATCAACACACGGAGAGCTCTCTTCTTTACATATAGAGTGCAGTGATAATCCAGGCATGAGTGTTTCGCAGTGAATCAGTCCGCAATCTGAACTTCAAATTAGTAGGCTGAGAAAATGCCTGAATTCACATTCCCAGCCCTGGAATACAATGAAAACTCTCCTTAAAAAAAAAAAATAACCAAAAAACAAACAAAAAACAACAACAACAAAACACCAAAGAAACACAAAAAGGAAATAAATGCTGCTTAGTACCAGCTTAAGTACTATTGTTTACCATGATTTTGGTCAGATAATTTAGTGTAGAATACATGCAGAAACAACCTGAAAGGGAACATGAAACCCAAAAACACAATTATGGCGTCATATCATACAAGCAAATTAGATGATGAAACTGCATCTAACGATTCCATTTGTGTTGGGAGCTTTAGTCTATGCATTTCAACACACACAGGTGTTTGTTCAAATAACAGAAGATGAGCATATATCATAAGTTCAAACTCTTCACTTGCCTTACAAATCATTCTACAAATGGCAAACTCTCTGCAGTGCAAAATATAGACTTTTATTGTAATTGGTAGAGTTATAGTATCGGTTCCTTAGCTGGCGGAAATTGGTGTAGAGCCACCAAAACCAAAGGATCACTGATGATTTGTACAAACAGAGGTTCTGGCTCATAGTTGACACTAGTATTATTTTCAGTACAGTAAGGGGAACCTTTCTGTGCCAGCAGTAATGTTGCACATTTTTTCCTGACTTCCTGATTTCTTTTAATTCTTTGGCTACCTTATAAAGCATTACAGTTGGTTAAACAGAAAGAGTGGCATTTTTACATTTTAATCCTTTTAAGAGCTCTTCATAGTTACTTACATGGTAACATTTTTAAAAAGAGCTTTGTCCAACCATTATCTCCAAGTACATCTTGCGTATGAAGCTTTTTCTCTTATTAAGGAAGAAAAAAGATATTGAAAATGTTTTACAAATTGAATTTTAAGCCTAAAAAGAGAGATTATCTCAATGAGACTCATTTCCTTACCTTTGAATAGGAAATCTTTGCATATCACATCAGGATTCCCATCTCAGAATAATGTTTTTAATTTTACTATCGCTTTAAAATCTTTTGCTTTTAAAATACTTCAATCCTTTTAGAGTTAATAATTTTCTGGACTTTATAGGTCCAAATAAAAAAAATGTCTTGCTATTTATTAAGAAGATACTCTCTACTTTTAGACTATTTCAGAATTACATATGCTTATCTTAATGTAAAGGATATAAATGTAACAACTATACATTTGAATCTTAGTGTTTTTCTGCTTTAAGAACTTGTGATCCAATCTTAAAAGATACATTTACTTGGCTAATTTTACATCTGTAACATTTTCCACTTAGAACCATCAAATAACAGTCATAAAATTAGGTATTTGGATAAATCATTGCAGAGGTTAGGTCTAAACATTTAATTACCTCTTCTGGGGCCTAAAAAGAGAAGTGCAGCACGAAGGCTGAAGCTGCATGAGTAGGCAGATCAGCTCTTCAATGGAAAACCCACATCTAAAGCCCCCACTTTACACCTCGACCGAATATATCGGTCCAGTTGTCCGTGTCAGCAGGGCTTCTCAGGAAGCTTCTTCTTTGGCTCCATATAACCAAAGGAAGTGACTTTCTGCTGGGAAGCCCCAGAAGACAGAAAACCAGAAACCACAACAGAAGCACAAGGAACTAGGGACAAAAAGTGCATTGGGAAAAAAAAAAAAAAAAAAAAAAAAAAAAAAAAAAAAACCAAAAACCAACTCTAACTAAAAGAAGATTCTGAAGTGAAATATGAAATAATTATTTTGATTAATGTACAGGTATAATGAATACTCCTGTAAATATTAGGACAGCTAAACCACATACAAGTCAATAATACTTCAGTGGAAAACTATCAGAGCAAGACAGGAATTAAAATATGAGAGTATTTCATAAGAACAGCAATGGATGAAGGAAAGACTGTCATTAGGAGGTAAGCCTGACAAAGGTTAAAAATGTAAGTCTTTTTCTTAAAGAGAAAGCATATAGAAAGAAGAACATGGTATTTTAATAATGGTGAAACTGGCAAAGCCAAGTAAGAACTAATAATTTTCCAAGTAACTGAGGTATTTGTGGAAGAAATGTGCCTTCAGATTCAAGGGGTATTTAGATAATTCAGGATTAATTCAATACCCCATTTCAGTCCCATTCCCCCTAAATCATAAAGCTGAGATTAGACATATGTTAAGAGTAGGTGACAGAGCCTTTTGAACTCCAAAGAATGGAAGGAAGCAATTGTGCCTATTTTGGAAAAGCTGAAAAGACAGGCATACAATAACTGCTGTAGCATCTGCAACAATATTGCAGCTTAGAAACCCTGCCTTTCCACTGCATAGACTTATGGGTCATTTCTAGATATGCATAAAAGCAGCTTTGCTTCTTCAATCTGGAAAAAAAATAGAGGAAGGATGGCAGAAATCTATTAAATCAGTATTAAATTAGAGAATATGAATAAAGATATATTACAGTTCTAATATAGTCCTTCTATTAGAAGGGCCACTGAAGGACACAACAGGAGGTAAGTATACAACCAGCAAAGGATACCGTACTTCACACAACAAATCGTTAATTTACAGAAGATATCAACTATCTACAGTTGATATCTAACTAAGAAATAATACCTTTTCAAAAAGAAATGGGAGGAAAATCTACTCAGGGCTATTAAACATGGAGATATTATCAAACTCCTTACACTACAAAACTTTGGGGAATGCCGGGATGTCTGCACATGGTGACCCTTAAGGTGTTTTTGTGTTACATTCAGATCTCTAATCATCTAGAAAACTTGAAAGGCAACTGGAGAGGTGTTGATAAAATTAAATGCTTACAGAATTAGGCAACTACAGAACAGTGCTTTCTAGCTAGTTTGTGTAAGAGTGCAGAAATATTTCCTGATGCTAATACTTCCAGGTAGAGCCTAGAAACAAATCTGAGGGTGTCACTATTTGAGAAAAGGAAATATTCTCAGAATGTATACATGCCTTCTAAGAAAACCAACAAAAGCATATAATAGTATGGTTGCTGGCTGCAGTGCAAGAATTTGGAATTGTTGGTGGGACTCATTTTGTAGATCAAAAAGCAGAGTATGTAGGGAATGCAAAATGTGTTCTGTTTAAGAACAAGGCTTAAGAAGACAAGAATGGCTGAAATTACTCGGAACAAAAGTCCATCCAGCTCAGTATCTTGTCTCTGTTGATCAAGCTGGATGCCTAAGGAAGTGAATAAGAACAGGAGAAACATGGAGACCTAGTTTCCAGTGATCAGTTGCACACAGACCTCCTTGTGGCTAACATATTTGCAACCATGCATTTCTTATTCTAACGTTCATTTGAAAAAAGCAGAATAATCACCAATAGCTATTATCAAGTCTCAGAATAGGTTGACTTTAAAGGACCTGCACCAAGGTTTTGGATACAATGATGGCAGTTATCACAAAACAGATATAACTGGGAAAAAAAAGAACAGAGATTTAAAGAAAAAGGAAAAGCAGGTCTCAGAAATTCTGTAGCAGATGAAAAAAAAAAAATTAAAAGACCTGTTTCAGACTTATATAGAAGCAAACAGTATAAATGTAATGTAATCCTAGCATTTTTAAGACAAGATACATACCAGGTTCAGGCAGACAGACCACATAAGCATCTTTTGAAGGTGCTAGTGTAGTTGCAGTGTAGTTGTTGAACAAGAAGAAAAATCAACATCTGTTATTAAGTGGGCGCTAAATTATCTTTAAATCCTCTGTAAATTACCAGCAATAGAAAAATATGGCTATAATAAAAAGCAGTGGAAGAAAATCATGGGGCCAGCCTGGGATTGCTAAGTATGTTGAGCTATAGAATAGAAATAATGAGTGCAGTATTAATGAGAATACCAATATTATACATTATAAGAGTACAACGTGCTTTTTTTATTGTAAGAGTACAAGCTGACCTTTACCTTAAATGGAATTCAACACTCTGCAGGATACTAGTATAAGGCCTTTGAAGTGTATGTATTTCATTTATAACTTCAAAATAGGCAGAAATAGTATGAGACACTATAAAATAAATAAATTTCCACTTGCAATGAGAGGAAAATATTTTCAACACAAATGCGAGTTTTCTGCACTGCCTTTCATGGAAAATATGCGATTTCATCAGAAGATCAAGAACTAGAAAAGCAAACTCTGTGTTGGCATTAACCTCCTGAAAACTGAAAAGAGAAATCAGTTTGGGCTTTCAACCAGAAGATGAAATGTTCCATAGGAACTTTCCTCCAGCTATTTCTGCTGCAGGTACTTTTGTCTTACATAATTATAAATATGGTACCCTGACAGGCTGGCCCAAATTCCACAATGCGCAACAGGTAGGCCAACTGCCCTTCCCAGGCAGATGCATTGCAAAGAGAATATGCTCCTATTTTTTCTATCAAGGCAAAGTGTGGGATCACATTTTGACATAATTCCTGTGCAAGTTATTACCCTACTGCATGACTGGTACCACAAAGTTAAAAAAATGTTTAAGCAAGCAACCACCAAAAGCATAGCAGTTTCAGCCTCTGACAAAATGTCCATTTTCAGGGACAGACATCTACATTAAGTCCCACCAGGGAGTTTGACAGATATTTCGTACACAAGGCTGAGATGGAAAAAGTAGAGTAGTGAAGGCTTGAAAACGGGTCATCTGTAAGGAAGGAAGCTGTGTGGTTGGGAGGAAGATAGTAATTAATAAATAGTTGTGACAGGTAACCAGCTGATCTAGTTCAGTTGGAGACACGAAAACATGTCTGACCTTACAGTCCAATGCTCTGAATAAAAGTAGTTAACATACAAAAAAACTATTTAAAGCCATTCTTGGTTTTATAATTGCCATATTACAAAAACCCCCAGCATATTCTGTCTTTATTGAAGGAGTAGAATGAGGTCAGATTTCTGCCAGAATTCTAGATAAAAGAAATATATTTTAAGGAAATGCAGAGCAGTAAAGGAAATTCTTTAAAAATAGAATTTGCCTCGCTACTATACTCTGAAGGTGACTAAAAAAATGGCTGTCCCAAATAATGGGGTTTTATGCTTTGATGAGGCAAACAGTTATGTGGGCATAAAGTGCTATGACTAGCAAATAAATGCTTCCTGTATTATCAGGGAAGTGCTGAAGAAGCACTGAGGCTTTGGGGATTTTTACAAACTGGTGTTAAAGAAATCCTGTATCTTGACGGTAGGGTTGGAGGCATGCTGGTAATATTGTTTCTGGGCTTGGAATCTTTTCTGAAACAGAATTTTCTAAAGCAGAGTGGGGTTTGGGTTAAAATTTCAAATGCAACTGTCTTTTTGCAATGGCTTCTATCTGGCCATACTCTTTTCAATTTCTTTTTGAGGTTAAAAAAATGGTAAAATCTAACAACTAACCTGTCTGTGAGGGTTTTTTCCTACATTCCTTTTGGAAAATGGCTAGAAAAGTGAAATATAGGGGGTAAAGTTATCAGTTAAGATAAAAAGAATTAGGATTGTTTTTTTGGCCACGTTACCATTCCCACTTCCACTCATCAGCCACAGAAGCCCAAATAAACACTTTAAAATCTAATTCCTTTAAGAAAGACCTACAGCTACAGCAAAAGAAGGCTAGAATTTTGAATTATCATTGAATTCAGCAAAGAAGCCAGAGACCTGACGGTTATGCCACACCTTAGACTTATATACGTCCTGTAAATGTCTTCCGTGGAATTCCCCTAACCCACACCTACAACATGATCTCAGCAAGACTAACTCGCTCAAATTTTCTAGAATGTATCTGATAAAGGTAGGTGCAAAAGAAACATGGAAAAACATGAAGTGAATTGAGAAATGGAATCACGGGTTTATAAGCTAAGTCTTCTGGTTGGCTGTTTTATGAAATTGTTATTAAGCTGTTGACTAGCTAACTGCTTCATTCAGTCATACACTAGAGTCTAGAACAAAGATATGAGAGATTTAATTTAAAGTGACTTCTTTAAAGATCAGTTCAAACATATTCAGAGCTAGGGACCCAGTTCTAGAAAACATTCAGATGTGGTCTTAAACTCATGCCTAATGAGAAGCACATTTTACCTTAAAACTAAGTATGTGCTTAACATGCCCAGACAAGTTGAGCTCCTGGTTACTGCGTGGTAAGAGGTAATACCTTGTATTTTGAACAGCTCCCCAAAGAGATGTCAGACACCTTACAGAGACAAATATAAATAGGGTTCCAGAGAAGGCAGCTTGCAAGTTACATCGTTAACATGATGCAGCAAGGGAAAATGACAAACACTCCACATTGATCTTCAAATCGAATAGTATTTTGGACGTGTGTCTGCCATACTTTTCTCATTTTAAGCCAAGCTCTTAACATTACCTGTGCAAAATATATCTTGGGGACTTGAACAACTTTTAGATTCAGGGAATATAGAGCCTACTCAGTTAAATTAAGCACAACAGAAACATTGCATATTTCATACGCACAGCCTAAGAGATCAAGCTTTACTCCATCCCATGTCAGGGAGTTATAACAACGTGGGGGATGACCTGTAATTCTTGCCTGCTTTCAAGGTTGGTTCTGAATACATGTTGAGAAAGGTCCATAAATGCAAATCATGACAGAAATAACTGGGTAGATGTTCTTATGCCACTGTGTGCCTCACATTGAACATTTGTTCAAGTGTTACCTGAAATGCATGGCAAGCAGAACTGCTTTGTCCTTAAAAAACATCTTCAGGATGGTTTAATTATGCTGTTGATCAGACACAGAAAATCTCACAGGTGTGGTACAGTTTGTGTTGGGAACATGTTTTTTTCTGTTCCACAAAAAAATCATCTGAATTTAGATTACATTGCAAGCCACTGCAATTCTTCACCCATGCTCAATGAAGTTTTATACTTCAGCATCTGAAGCCAGAGGACCCTGGGCAGGAGAGTGTGCTTTCTTCCTTCACAGCTTCTTCCCAGGCACGGGACTGTGCACGCGCTCTTCCACCAGCACGTGCTGTGAACAACTGCTGTAGGGACAAATCAAGACTTGCCCTGTAACTGAAGCTTTGTACCAGGACAGGGTTGAGCATTAGCAGGGCGAGAACTGTCTTTTCCTTACTCTTTCAGATCAACTTTTTCTGCAACCGCCACCTGGACAGCACTGAAGCTTTATGGGACAAGCAGCTGCTTGACTGGAATACAGGCACAAAAAGGGCCGAATCTGGGAGGAAGCAGTACCAGAGACCGCTATGCAGGACTCCAGGGGAGGTGTAAGAAGGGAATTGTGATTGGTAATGAGAAGAGCAGAAGATGCTGGGAAGTAAGACTGGAAGCTGGAGGTCATTGGAGATGGAAGGTGGTTGCACAGACACTCGCTCTGAACTCTAGTGTGCTCAGTGGAGTAGTGGGGAGAGGGACCAGAAAGAAATTTGACCAGGATTTAAGAAGAGAAGGTTGGAACCTATTTGGCAAGAAGATAAAAGGAAGGCTAAGATTCATAAGAGAATCTGGACTAATTTTGTGGGACCTGGATGAAGAATGTCGGAATGGGGATGAGAAGCCTGGACCAATGTGTCTTGGATTGAGGGGGGGGAAGAAGAATAGAAGCCAAAAATAGTGGAGAGGGAAGACTGGCTTTTGAAAGATAAGGGAAAGAAGGGGCAAATTTGAGGAATGGAAGGGAAAGGACTAATGTCCTCTTCCCGCTTGCAAACTCCCAAGACTACAGTGGAACCCAAGATTTCATCTGGACACTTAATGCTTCCCCGCTGCAGCAAATACCCATGAAATTCTCTGGTGAAGCAGGACGATAGCAAACTTGCTCTTGCCATTGGCTGAGCAGTTAACTCAAATGGTGGAGATGCAGGTGGCAGACTGAAGGGATTTTTTCATCCCAGGCTTTTTCCAAATGTTATTTTTGTTAACTGAGGAATCTGAAAGCGAGGCATGGAGGAGCCTCTTCCAGGAGAATGCAGAAGCATTCCAAGGACAGAAAATACTACATCAAAACATAATCATCTCCCCTCCTCCCTGGGTGTGTATTTTAACATTTTCCTCTGAAGGACCCTACTTTTTTTCTGTGCACAGAAAAAATCTTGCTCTAATGGTGAACTGGGACTGTTCAGTAAATAATACTGTAATTTGCAGAAACCCTGCTGCATCTGTTGCAGAA